>PVKC010010985.1:0-25149 GCA_004027635.1 Crocidura indochinensis
TTTTGTCTCAGTACACACAGCAAAACACATTTTTTTGTGGCCTGTGAGTGCTGTGGTTGTTTTTTGGTAGTTTCGTGTTCGCCAAGCTAAGGACAGGGTCTCCTCCCTAAATGTCATAGGAAGATTCTAGAAACTGTAACTTTAAGTAATCTCATCTCATTCAGGATTCTCTTATTCTCGCCAATGTTAAAATAAATCAGTTAAAATAAATCAGCACAAAAAGGATATTATTCAAAGAATGCTTCAATGAGTATTGTCCAGTCTCTTAGTATAAGAGGGCTATGACATGCTTTATAGAGAAAAAGACAATGTTAGATCAATTACAGTGTTGCTAACAGTAAATTCAGTAAATAATATCTATTTTTAACTTAATTTATTGAAACCATTGTGATTTACAAAGTCCTTCATAGTTGGGTTTCAGACACATCATGTTTCAGGGCCAATCCCACTACCAGTGTCGACCTCCCTCCACAATGTTCCCAGAGTGCATTCCATGCCACCATCCGTGCCCCCTGGCCTGCCAGTAAAATAGGTCCATTTAAAGTTTAGACCGTAGGAGTTTGGGTCTCTGGATTCCATTGTTGTTGACTTTGGTTTGGATATTTAGCTCTGCCTTTTTGTTTTTTATCTTCACTGATGCACCTGGTATTAGTTGGTCCCTGGCCTCCCTCCTTTCATGTTTGTTTCTCTTCCTCCACTCAGTGTCTTTCCTTCTCCTCACTATACTCGGGGAACAAGTATATTCTAGACAACTCCCATTTAGACTATTGTATTTCTTTATGCAATTATTATAAATACCACATAGAAGTGATATTCTGTATTTCTTCTTCTGGTTTGCTTCATTTAACATAATATCTTCTAGCTCCATCCATGTTGCTGCAAATTGCATGACTGCATCATACTTATAGCTATTTAGTAGTCCATTGTATATATACCACATCTTTATGAACCACACATCTGTTTTTGGATATCTAGGTTGATTTCAAATCATAGCTATAGTATTGAGTGCTACAATGAATAGTGGTGTGCATACATTCTTTTGGATGAATGTTTTATTTTGGAAATAGATACCCAAAATAGGGATTGCTGAGTCATATGGCAACTCAATTTTGAGTTTACTGAGAACCCTCCATACTGTTTTCCATAGGAGTTGGACCAGGTAGCATTTCCACCAGTAGTAGATGAGAGTTTCTTTCTCATCACATCCCTGCCAACAGGGATTGTTTCCATAATTTTTGACACATCCCATCCTCACTGGTATAAGATGATACCTAGTTGTTGGCTTGATTTGAATTTCCTTAATGATAAGTGATGATGAGCACTTTTTCATGTGTCTGTTGACCATCTGTTGGTTTTCCTCAGAAAAGTGTCTGTTCATTTCCTCTCCCCATTTTTGATGGGGTTTTTAGGTTTTGTGGAGTTAACCTTTGTGATAACTTTGCATATCCTAGATATCAAACCTTTTTCTGATGTATTTAGTGCAAATAATGTTATCTTTTAAGTAAGAAGACCTGTTGAGACAAGATTCACTGTTGACTGGTTAATAAAAGTCTTGATCAAAGGCTGTGTATTTGGAGGCTGGTTTGGAGGTGTTTGACAGAGATCTATAGAGCATTGTTACAAGAAATATTAAGTTGCAATTACACTTCATTTGTATGATAGAAAGAGAAACAGAACTCAAAGCAGTAATATTGTGCAATGGTGAGAGGATACAAAGGGTGAGAACAGAGAACAGAGAGGATACAGAGGGAAATGGGCAAGTCTCTGGTGTTGTTAGTAATCATTTCTGAGTTTCAACCCTGGAGTCTGCGACTGATTCTGCTGATTCTTCCAAGGCTGGAAGAAGGTAGTGCTGGCCATTTGGAGGCCCAATTCTCTTCCCAAAAGTTGAACTGAGCTGATGGAAGACAGACTACAACTTGGAGGTGAACTCTGAAAGACATTCATGCCCCTGACTTCTTTTTGACTTAATCTCTCTCCCAGCCCCTTAGATCAGAAAATCTTATTCTGCCTTAAAGTATCTTCTGATCTGTCATTCCCTGCCTTGCATTGAGGCTTCATTTGTCCATAATTCATTCAGCTCTCGTTCTGTACCCTCTACCTCCCTCACCTATCTATGTGCCTTACATATTATTTACCTGGTCTTACATAGAAACTTGCCCTAAACTGTATGGTTTTAAACAGCAACAATCATTTTTTGTTTTTGTTTGTTTGGGGCTATAACAACTATTCTCATGGCTTATTCCTGGCTCTGTGTTCAGTGATCTTTCTGGCAAGGCTCAGGGAATCATATCTGGTACTGTGGATTGAATCTGGGGTGGCTGTGTATAAGGTATGCAGCCTACCCATTGTACTATACTATGCTTTATATATTTATAGATTATCGCTTTGGCTCTTTTTCTTTGGCTCTTATGGTTTCTGTTTGTTGAGCTGGCTCAGCTCGTGTCTCCCAAGACTGTAGTCAGATGTGCTGCATCATTCCCATGCTCTGAGAACTGGGGACCTCTTCAAAGTGACTCTTCATCCTCTGGCAATTTCCTGCTGACTGGGGCTGGATGCTTTAGTCCCCCACAGAGCTGCTGAGTGTTCTGAGTGTTCTCATGATCTAACATCTAGCTTTCCCCAAGTCCACATCCAGGAACCTGGAACTGTATGGGCCAGCTGACAGCCTGACTAGCTCTGATCCAGTCAGCACTCATCAACAAGAGAGAAGCCACACAGGGCCAGGTGAAGGGACAGCTCAGAAGCTTCCTTCCACATGGACATTATTTCTTTCAATCAGATACTTCAGGGAGGAGACCTGAATTTAAGACAGTCTGTGTCCTAAACAGTGAAAGATCAACTAGGAACCATGCTTACCCTGACAGAGAGAGCATCAACTCTCAAAGGAGGAAAAATTAGAAAATGGTTACAGAGATGAAGGAGGAATGGGAAGAGCAGGTCTGCATGGACATGCACAGTTTAGCTCTTTCATCATGTTTACATTCATTTTGGCGCTGCTTCTGCAGGACCTGCAATATACTTTCCCTAGAGTTGAGAATTCCCACAGCTTCAGCTTCCTTTCAGAGTCTGCCTGGCCATGAAAGTTAGCTCAGATGTTCTTTGAAACATTAGATTTGAGATTACAACTGGTGGTATTCAGGGTCTACTCCAGAATCTGTGCTCAGGGATCACTTCTAGTAGGTACAGGAGATCACTTGGAGTGCCAAGAGACTCAGGTTGGTTGTTGTACTGTTATTCCAGCACCCAAAGCATTGTTTTTAATTTTTTTTGACTTATACCATTACAATTTACAAAGTTATTCATAGTGGGGTTTTAGACATAATATTTAAATACCAACCCCCCCCACCAGTGTCAACCTCCTTCTAGCAATATTCCCAAAGTCCATCCCATGCCACCATCCACCAATACTGCCTCTCTCTTGTCCCAGCCCATCATCATAACAGGCACCTTTTTAAATTTAGGTGCTAAAAGTTTGGATCTCGTGATTTTATTTTTGTTGACTCTGGCTTGGATATTTAATTCTGTCCTTAACAGCACCAATGCACCTTAGACCCTTTGGCTCCTGTCCCCAGTCATTTCATATGTATCTTTCTCTTCCTCCACTCACTTTCTTTTCTTCTCTTCACTATATTCTGAGTGTTCTTAACAACCCTTATTTAAGCCATTATATTTCTTCATGCAGTTATCCTAAATAACACATATAAATAATATCATCTTGTGTTTATCCTTTTCTTCTGGTTTATTAAAGCATTGTTATTAACTACTCAATCTATGAAATTGTTGTATGATCAACTAGACATGCACCTATGTGGTTATCTATGCTAAATGCATTTTGTAGGGCAAAGATTATCTATGCAGTCTTTGTTTCTTTTTTTGGGGGGGGCCACACCCGGTGATGCTCAGGGGTTACTCCTGGCTATTCACTCAGAAGTCGCTCCTGGCAGGCACGGGGGACCATATGGGGAACCGGGGATCGAACCGTGGTCCATCCTAGGTTAGCGCAGGCAAGGCAGGCACCTTACCTCCAGCGCCACCGTCCGGCCCCCAGTCTTTGTTTCGAAGGAAATGGGATGGGGAAGTCTGGCTAGAAGGTGAGAATATAATAATTCAAGAACTACAAAAAAGCTCCAAGGTGGCTAAGGGAACAATTGGGGGACACCAGAATGCTTGCTAGATACAGCTTGGAAGCAATTCACTGCATCCTTCTGAGGCTGTTTCTACAGAAGCTGCAAAAATAAGAATTACTGTGAGGTATCTGGCAAAGGTGCAAATAGCTCTTCAGCATTCTAAGGCTCTTCACCTAGCATTACCTCTTTGACTATATCAGATGCAGGCTCAATGGCACATCTTGTCCAAGTCTCCATTGTTTCATGTACACACATGTTCATATGCACAGGTGTGCATAAAACATGTTCTCATATGTGCTTCTGCATGAGTAAGGTACATGGGCACATATGTATTTGCATTTGATTGTACATGTGCATGAATATAGTATGCATTCACATACACTTATGCACACATTTACATGTGTGTACATGCACGTATCAATATTCTCATGCTGCACACATATACCCGTACATACATTGTTCCTTGTAGTACATATCATGACCCTTTTCTAGTTCTTTTTATAAAGTCCCAATGATGAAGTTCAAGCTGTCACAAACACCTCAGTGCTCTCTGTTCTGATGGTGATTCCCCAGGATGGCATTGGCTCTGTCATTATTCTCCACAGGTATGGAGCTGTGGCACTAATACCCTGAGTTGCATGGAGCTAGGACATGTGCCAGTTTTTGGCTCTGCTGTCACTCTGCAGGTAGAGCGGTGTGACTCCATTCCTCACTGCCCTTCTTGTTCCTTACCAAGTGGCAATTGTGGTGATGATGAATCAAATCTAGGAACATTCTTTATTTTGGTTTGGTTTGGTTTGTGGGCCACACCCATTGGTTTTCAGGACATACTCTTTGCTCTGTACTCAGGAATCATTCCCATCAGTGTTCAGGGGACCATCTGGGGTGCTGGGGAGTGAATCCTAGTCAGACTTGTGCAAGGCAAGTGCTCACTCTAGACTTATCAATAGTGCTTGGTGTAATAATATAAAAAAAGGTGGAGAATGTATCATTTCCTCCAATTTCTTGTTAATCCCACCTGAATGATCAGAAATGCCCACACCTGAAATGGGTGGGTAAAGGAGTCTGCCTGGGGGGAGAGAGGGTCTAAGAAGGAGAGTTAGAGTATGCAAAGAGAGTCAGTCAGCAAGAAAGGTAGGAGAGCAGCTAAAAGGTTGACAAAGGCAGAGAGAGCCAGAGAAGGAGCAGAGAAGTGGCTGTTTGGAAAAGGCTTAGCATAGAGGCCATGTGAGGAAATGTGCATGGTGGTAGGGACTGTGAAAGAAAGCTGGCTGACTCCTGGAATCTCATCTGACTACTTTGTAAATTTCTCCACCATCACCATGCAGCATTCAGACCAGTCAGGCCATATGGGCTGCAGGAGCCAGGTTGAGCTGAGCCGAGAATGGCCTCATCATCCCCCTACCAACACACATGAGCTGTCTCATTATATTCAAATAACAGCTTACCCACAGTACTATTGCCCTATCCCCCTCTAGGGACATTCTTACACTTTGTTTACAAGACAGTCCTGGAGCAATGAAAGGCTCATATCAGACCATGGTGCAGACAACTCAGGCCTCTAATCTGTGAATGTATTACAGTACATGGAGATAGCAGAGCCAAGAGCAATGAGGTTCCAGAGCAAAGAGGTGTCATTTGGAGTCAAGTCATTAGCCTTGAAGACTTCTCTGCAGACTTAGATGTATTCTGTGGGTTATTAGGGCTGGAACTGGAAGTGAGAGATGTGCTGGTGCTTCCCTCACCCCCATACTGAGGCAACTCCAATAGAAGGAGGCGAGATAGGGCTGTGGACTCCAAAAGAAAAGGGAGACAGGACGTGTATTCTCTCTCCTGCTCTGTGCTGACTGGTGTACCAGGCAGTAACTGTGCTCTGGGGACCTTTGGCAGCAAGGCCATGCACATCCTGTATTGCTCACAGAGGATTGGCCAGTATGTATTCACGCATGGTCATCTGGGGCTATGGGAACTCTTAGACTAAACCATAGGTTCTCCAGACCCCAGAACATTCATCTTAGGGTTGTTGGGCTGTGTAGCTGAAAGGAATAAATACTCCCTTGTATAAGAGAGCACAATGGAAGTCCAGGGCTGTCCCTAAATGCTCCCCTGTCAGCAAGTTCTGAGAGGTAACAAGGAAATTGCAGACTAAGAAGGAAATAAATCAAATCAAGGTTTGCAGAGTGGCCAGAACCCTAAAAGACCAGGAGACATTGGGGCAGAAAGAAGAGTGATATGAGGTGGTAGACACGTGAAAGTAATTATTGGGATATATATATCTAAACTAAAAGTAGTTGTAAATATTTATTTTATTGTCCTTGGAGTCTTTATTCATTTAATTTTGATGTTTGGACAAAACCTGGCAGTGCTTGGGGCTTCTATGTCTTTTGTGCTCAGGGATCACTCTGATGGAGCTTGAGGTGGTGCTGGGGATTGAGTTTGGGTTGCCTATATCCAAGGTGAATGATATCCCTGCTGTGCTGTCTCTCCAGACCTGTTCTTGAGGTCTAACATTTTTGTGAAGGCTGGTAGCACACTGCAGGTAGGTTAGGATAGCAGCCAGCAGGTTAGAGCGGTCAGTGTGCTTTCTAAGATAGACCTGGGGGACCAAGGGTCCCCAAGGCAGAAAAGTGCACAGAAACTTTGATGGGGCTAACTTTGGCATCTCTAAATAAGATTAAACACATCTGTAGAAAGGTCCTGCAGGGAAAAATTAGGGATGCAGAGGATAGAAGAAGGTAGGAAATGTAGGCCAATGCATAGAGAGTTCAGCAGGAATAATGCATATAAACATATACCAAAAAGGATGTGTGTGAAGGAGTGCACACTGAATCACATTGGAAATGGAGCTTGCATAACAGCACAGAATCCAGGAAGACTCCAGGAATCTGCGCTTGGGCTGTAGAATCAGCCTAGCAGATCTGCAGTTGTTGGCAGATGTCCTGACAATGAGCATGGAAGTAGGAAAGTGCTGGCTCAGAGAGGCATGTGGAATTCACAGAGAAGGATGTGCAGACTAGTCAAGCTCTAAAGGAGTTGGGGCAGTAGGAACAGAGCAGAGCATGTGAAGAAATATTTATGTCATTTCTGGGCAGTGGTGTTCAAAGATGCAGCCCCCCCAAAACAAAGGCAGAGATATCACCCTTTCCTTAAAACAGTGGCACTCCCTATTTGCAGAGAGGTCTTTTCATGAATTGCATTCTTAGGACTGAGATTGTGTACTTCATTGAAAACAAGGAAAAAATTGACTAGGAGAGGGATTTTGGGAAATGGGCAAAGAAAACATCAAACATGCCTTCTGGGACCAACACAGGAGCGTGGATTTGGAATGTTGCCTACAAAAGCCTAGAAGATCTCAGGTGTTCTTACATTACAGCACCTGTAGGGTAATCCATTTTGAGAAAAGGTTGTTTCATGTGTTTGTGTGTGGTGTATATGTGTGTAAGAACTTGTAAAGCTATAGTAACTTATGTTCTTTTCCCCTGTATATGCATGGATGGAAGCATCTAGATAATTTCCCATTGAGAAAAGTCATTTGGTTGAAATAATGGCTCTTAGGATACTCCTAGATCAAGAATTCATGATCTTATGTACAACTCCACAACTGGGAACAAAATCTGCATCTCAAGCTAATCCCTATCTTTCTTTTTCCTCTTCTGAAGTCTGTGATTATTTAGTGTGTGTAGCATCAATGTTGGTACCAGGGCTCTGTTTCTGTTTCTTTCTTTTAACCATGAGAATAGTAACTGAAGGACGTGTGGAGAGTAGCAGTAGAGAATATGGACATCAAGCCTTCTGAGGCCTGGAATGTGGAAAGATCTCCCTGTTCAGCTCTGTTTACAGCCTGTTGGTTTTGTCTGTGTAAGGCTGGAGCCATGGGTGAGGGTTACGTGTGGCCTGCATTTCAGCTCATGAAGCTGCCAGACATGGAGAAATATGGAAATTAGTTAGAAAGTTGTAGCAGCATTGGAAAAGATAGGTTAAGTTAGCTAGATGGGTAAAGTTAGGTAATTATGTAGAATAGGTTAGGTAAATTCGGTAGATTGGGTTAGATTAATTATTATTAATAGAATGATAGCAATGTTTGGTTAAGTTAGATTAGGCTAGATTATAGTGGTTTTAGGTTAGGTTAAATTAGTTAGGTTAGTAAATTGGGTTATAGTTGGGTTGTATTAACTTAGGGTAGTTTTAGTTATACTGATGTTAAGTCGGGTTATAGAGGTGCTAGATTAGGTTATGTTAGTTCTTGTTATGGTGATAGTTTAGGTTATAGTGTTTTAGGCTTAGCTAGTTAAGTAAGGTTACAATGATGTTAAGTTAGGTTAAGTTCGACAGTTAGGTTAGGTTTATTAGGGTTAATTTAATTACTGTAGTATATTATGTTATAGAAGTATTAGATTAGGTTATAAAGACATTAGGCTAAATTATGTTAGATTTGGTTAGAGAGGTGCTAAGATAGGTTATAGCGATGTTAAGTTAGGTTAGAATAGGTTAGTTTAGGTAAGGTTATAATGGGGTTAGTTTAGTCATGTAAGGTAAAACAGTAATAGGTTAGTTATGCTAGCTAGTAGTGTTAGTTAAGTTATAATGGTTAATAAGTTAATGTATGGTAGCATTGGGTTAGACTCATTAGGTAATTTGGGTTATAGTTGTGTTCCTCCTGGTCATGTAACACATTCGATCCAATGTCACTATCTCCTTAAAATGCTTCTTGTGGCTTACTGGGTTCCCCATTTTGCTACCCGTGTTCATTAGTCCAGAGCGCATTTTAGATTTATTCTTATAGGGCATGTTTGGCAATGGCCTGAGCTGAGTCTCCGTAGTGGTGACAGAGGCAGGGCAGTTTTTGGAGACCAAGAGACTTAACTGATATTTCTGTTTGTTTCTACCAGGCTACCCTGCAGGGATGGCTGAAGGCGCCAATCACCTGCCCTTCTTCTTTGGAAACATCACCCGGGAGGAGGCAGAGGACTATCTGGTGCAAGGTGGAATGAGCGATGGGCTTTACCTGCTACGCCAGAGCCGCAGCTACCTGGGTGGCTTTGCCCTATCTGTGGCACATGCCAAGAATGCGCACCACTACTCCATTGAGCGTGAGCTCAACGGCACCTATGCCATCGCTGGCGGCAGGACCCACAATAGCCCAGCTGAGCTCTGCCACTACCATACTCAGGAGTTGGACGGGCTTGTGTGCCTCCTACAGAAGCCGTGCAACCGACCTTCAGGCGTACAGCCCAAAACTAGTCCTTTTGAGGACCTAAAGGAGACCCTCATTCGAGAATACGTGAAGCAGACATGGAATCTGCAGGTGGGTGTGAAAAGCTGCACTTGGGGTCATGTCCTAAGGTACATTTTCTCCAGGCATCTCTCTTACACAACACCTTGTCTCAAGAGCACACTTGCCTTCGTTTTTCAGATCATGGTCAGCGGCAGCTAATGGGCAGGAAGCCTCTGTAACTGGGCATTGTGGAACTTTTAGAACACCCCAGCAGGGTTCCTTACAGGTCTGGAGAGTGTCCCAGTATGTGCATTGAATGCAATTAATTTTATATCTCTATAATATGGTGTGTTGTAGCTTACCAGCAGGCAGAGAACCACATTCAGTTGCTTTGAGCTGACTCTAGGCTCTATGAGGTCTTTAACTAGTTTTACTGGATGATCACCTCAGGGTTGACAACTATTGCTGCTAGTAACATTTCTTCCTGCCCCCTTTCTAAAATAAAAAGCACTTTCTAGAGTATAATCCTAGCGGGCGTGTTTTACTTGCATATATTGACAAGAGATGAGCTACTCAAGCCTCAGGCAAGACAGTTGATATTTCTGTCACACATTCCACAGCCCTGCATATCAAGAGCCAACAGGTTGATGGGAAAGTTCCATCACCTTTAAGTGGCCAACAGCTGCTCATGGTTTCCTGGATAGATAATTACTCTTTTTTTTTAATAGAAATAGATGCAAAATAATGTCGATTTTTGAAGAAGTTCACGTGCTGGCTCCTTTCATTCCTTAAATAGGTTCTTCCACATTGGCATCTGCATTGCAGACCAGGGCCGTGTGTTTATCAATATTGAATGTGCCTTAGACAATGTTATTTTACTCACTCTTCTTGGATAAAGTGAGAGAAATATTTATTGCATTAAGTGTTTTGTAGTTTTCTTTGTATAGGTCTTCCACCTCTTTCATTAAATTGATTCACGGGTACTTGATTTTCTGAGACACAATTGTAAGTGGTATACTTTTAAAATCTCTTTCTTTTATTTAATTATCTCGGCATAGAAAAGCCATAGACTTTTCCATGTTCATTTTATAGAATATCACTCTATTATATAAATTAATTGTAGATGATTTTTGTAAAGTCTTTAAGGTTTTCTAAATAAAATATAATCTCTTCTGCAAATAACGAGAACTTTACTTTTTTTCTATCTAGTTTCCTTGCCTAATTTTTATAGCAGGTACTTTAATACAATATTGAATAGAAACAATGAAAATAGGCAAACTTATCTTGTGCTTGATCTTGAGGGCAGGGAATGGGAGGGGATTTATCAAAAGAGGTGATTTACACATTGTAAGAGAACATTTTGTGCAGTTATGGAATTTTTGAGAAATGAATGGCATGGGTCATGCAACAGTTGAAAAATTTCCAGAACATCACATGTATATGACTCCAACCCCACCAAACTGGCTTCCTCCACTTGAGACTGCATTTGCGTGTGTCAGCAGCTGCCTCTTCACTGGAGACAAGCTCCATTTTCTCATTCTGATTCCATTTGCTGTCTTGGTTGTCTAGGAAAACATCAAGCAGGTAACCTACTGCTGTTCTGTAACCCACCTGCAATCATGACACTAGCTCTACACTACCTTCTCCTCTGGTCTCCCTCCCTCCCATTTCTTGGTGGGGGTGGGTTATACAGTTCTTAATTTCACTTTTTTCTGGGTCATTTTTTATATCACTTTTGATCATTCTACTTAGGCTTTGTATCTGTGACTATGAGAATATATGTTTCTATCTACTGAGAAACTCACTACAGTTCCAAGTTTTGTTTCCATCTTCCAGACAATCATGTCTGAAGTGTGTGAGTTCTGCCCATCCTTAAGTGGGTTAGTATTCTTGGTTGGCACTGAGAGGCAACTGTGTTCACGCCCTTGCACAGGCAGCAGAGAATGAAACATCTTCTTCGATGCACAATTGAGTCTTCCTTGTTCTGAGCTGGGTCTCACATGAAGCAGCTGGTTCTAGAGGTTCCTATGACTGGCTGAGAACAGAAGGCCCATTCTCAAATTTCACAGTAATTCCAGATTGTTTCTAGAGGCCTATATATTGTTTTATTTTATTTTAAGTGATTTATAGAACTGTTATTTGTCTGGTTTCACACATTAAAATTCAGGCACCCCATCTTCCATCGGTGTCTGCTTCTCACCACCATTTCCTCCATGTCCCTCTATTTTATCCCCTCTAGCCCATCCCTGTTGTAGTTTCCTACTGAAAATAACCTCCCAGATTTTTTTATGTATCTATTGTCCTTCTACCATGTTTTTTTTTATATTCTACTTTGAGAGACATCATACTGTGTCTGTTCCTCTTCATCAGACTGACTTTACTCAGGATGATATTTTTCAGATTCATCCACATTGTAGCACATTGCATGGCTTCATTTTGTCTTACAGCAGAGTACCATTCCACTGTGTATATGAGCCATGATTTCTTTATTCAGACATTTGTTCTTGCACAAATGTTGGCTATTGTGAATAGTACTGTAATGAATATAGAAGTGGTAATATTATTTCTGAATAAAGATTTAGACCCTGAGGGTAGTTGTAAAGAAATGAATGGAATGGCTACATCATGCAAAAGCTCAATCCTAATTTTTTTAAAGTATTATATTGCTTTCCAATAAAGGTTAGATCAGGGCCCTCAAACTACAGCATCACATAGTCCACTGAAGACATTTATTTTGCCCACAGAGTATTTTTTGCCACTGTTCCCTGTCCTGTTTAATTGCCAAATCCTCCTGGGTCCACAGTGTTCATGTATAGATTGTGCACCCACACTCTTGACTCCTCCTGGCAGGGGTCCTCAAACTAAGACCCACAGGTCATTAAAAACTATAGTCTGATCCTCCAATGGTCTGAGGAACATTAAACTAGCCTCCTGTTTAAAAAGTTTGAGGACCCCTGGGTTTAGACTTTTAACATTCTCACCTGCAGAGAATGAGATTCTTTTGTTTCCCACATCCATGCCCAATAGTTGGTTTTAGTGTTTGTTTATTTGTTTTGGGGTTTGATTTTTGTTTTGATTTTTGGGCCATACTCTGCAGCACTCAGAGGTTACTCCTGGCTCTACGCTCAGGAATCATTCCTGGCAGGCATTGGGGACCATATGGGATGCTGGGGAACAAACCCAGGTAAGTTGCTTGCAAAGGCAAATGTCCTACCCACTATGCCGTCACTCTAGCCCCAATACTTTGCTGTTTTGTTGTTGTTGTTGTTGTTTGCTTGTTTTTGGTTTTTGTGATGTGTGCCAGTCTCACTGATGTGAAATTATGTCTCATTGTTGTTTTGATTTGCAATTCTCTGATAACTGTTGCTGATCTCTGCATTTTCCAATATATTTTGCTATTTACATGAGTGACAGTGTCTTAATATAGTAGGACTTTGTCATTGATTTCTCTTACTCAGTGAATAAATAAGTTTTAAAAAATATTATAATACCATAATTTACCAAGTTATTCATAATATAGTCATTTCAGGCATTAAATGTTCTTAACAGGAATTCCAGTGTCACTTTACTAGTGTCCCCAATTTTGTACCGACCACCATAACCTGCCTCCATGCAGGCACAAACAAATTTATTTCATATTGTTTATTACAACACAAAGGAAAATGAAAATATCAAAATTTAGATCAATGAGGGTCAATTTGAAATAATTGTTATATCTTTCCAGGGTGTTAATAAAGTCATTATTTAAGAATTTACTGGGTATGATTTCTGCTAGTTGAGTCTTCTGGTTACTATGTAGGCTCATTGAGGTTGGTCAATTACTGTGTAATTTTTCCAACAGACTTCCTGTGATACTACTGGGCTGACACTACTATAACATATTGACGTGTCATGCAGCCAACTATAGCTATGTGGTTCAGGATTTATAGACCTGAAATAAATTTTTGAGCTTGGCAAGTTGATAATATTACATTGTAGAGCTTGAGCCATTTTTGTCAGAGGGTGTTGGGTGTGTCTGTAGGCTACTGTGGCTTCAGGCAGAAAGGAGAACTTGCCCCACCCATTCTGAAAATGCTGCCGTGGTATCAACCAGACTATGTAGAAAGAATTGGTGGCCATTATTTTCTTTTGAAACTTATCAAATAAATTTAAGATCCTAGTTTACCACAATGGGACTTGAGCAGGTTGAATTGATTTCTGCAACTCTTTTTCAGTTTTACTTTATGTCTCTCTGCTTTTCCTTTTTTCTGGCAGGGTCAAGCATTGGAACAAGCCATAATCAGTCAGAAACCCCAGCTAGAGAAGCTCATTGCCACCACAGCCCATGAAAAAATGCCCTGGTTCCATGGAAAAATCTCTCGGGATGAATCTGAACATGCTGTTCTGATAGGATCAAAGACAAATGGAAAATTCTTGTAAGTAGAGTGTTATTTTCCTTTTCTCCCTCTCCCTAATTCTACATAGACAGGGGAATCCCATTGGGTCTGTCACTCTGTTCCATCTGACCCCCAAAAATAGGCCGCGTGTGGTCATCTGACACAGCATGCATTTCCATTGGCCTGCTGTGAAGATATAACATTCCAGGCTACCATGGATCATGTCCTGTTTGTTTGCCTAATGTGAGCTCAAAGTTGACACCAAGGAACCTAATGATGAAAGTAAATATTCACATTTTTTTTTTACTATGAATGCAGTAGAGAGCTGAGACTGATGACCATCTCTTTGACATCTACATGAGATCAAAACATTAGTTTATTCACTTTACATCTGCAGCCTGACTTGTGTTTTCACCAATTATGTGGCAGGAAAAAGTCTTGTAGGAGCCTCTCCTGGAGAGGGTTCATATGTGGATGGGAGGCTAATTTCTCTGGTTCCAACGCTGTGAACAGTGGCATGATTATCTCAGTTATCCCTCATTATCCAGTGACCCTGCTGGTATTACTGGAGCCTCCAGGCAAATGCTTTCCTTACCTGGGATACTTACCAACAAGCCTGGTGTCTTGTGGTTAGGTGTGCTGAATTATCGCAGGATGAGTGTAAACTTTCCTTGGAAACACAAGTGTATTCCAAATAAACACCTAATTGTAGAACTTTCCTCCCCTCTCACATCAGCCCTTTTATTTGAGAAATGGTCTTAAAACCATTGTTCAAAGCTAACTGGATCTGAGAATGTTAAGTGGTGTGGTAGTACCCTGTAAAGTGCCAATGAGGAATGCTCTTTGCAGATCTCATTAAAGAATGTAAATCTCAAGGGTTGAGGGGGCACTGAATAACTTTGTTTCACTGAAAAGTGTGCTGTCTCTCAAGTAAATCAGGGAGCTTGATCATCCTAGTTAATACTTCCTTGTATGACAGGTGAGCAATGCTTTCACTTGGCTTATTTCTCTTCACTCAGTCTTCGATTGCCAGTGATAGTTCAGCAGTGGTGCAGCTTGGTGAGGCTGGCTAAGTAGCGCAAATCTCTTCAATACTTTAGACTATCTCAGGGAAGCCTCATTCTGTGTAAGCCTGAATGGTGTGAAGTGGATGCCTGTGCCTAGATCATTGCAGGCAAAGCCTGATTTCCCAGCTCAGTGGTAAGTCCCATTTCCTGAGATGTCATAACAGTAATATTGCTAGATGTCAGCAATGCCTAATGAGATATGTGCCATTAGGTGATTTTGTCATTTTCTAATCTCAAGTGTAATCAGACTGTCTAACTGTAGGCACCCAAGGGCTTCACTATCACAAGACCATACACTTTTTTTTATGTGACATGTGACTCTATTTGTGTCCTTGGTATTGAGAAGTAAATGTAACTTCTTGGAATTGTCTCTGTTTCCTCGTCAAAGAACATTGACAGACAGTTAAGGATATGGCAGTCAGCATGAAACCATGATAGAATGAAGCAATGTGGTCTATGGAGTCATCCCTGTGGTTTGGAGGCAGTAGAGTCTTTTTGCTGCATAGTGATCAGGCTGCCTGACCTCATAGCTTGACTCTATATTTTTCTACATTTCTTCATCTATCAAGTTAATTTAATGAATGACCAGTTACATCTGCCTCATCAGCTCCTTTAGGGTTACCTCCTATAAGTGATAGAAAGGGCTCAACGGGGCCCGTGAGGTGATGCTAGAGGTAAGGTGTCTGCTTTGCAAGCACTAGCCAAGAAAGGACCGTGGTTCTATCCCCTGGCGTCCCATATGGTCCCCCCAAGCCAGGAGCAATTTCTGAGCGCTTAGCCAGGAGTAACCCCGGAGTATCAAATGGGTGTGGCCCAAAAAACAAACAAAAATATCTATAAAAAAAAAAAGGACTCAACAATTTGCTTGGGACAAATACCATCATAAACTTAGGTCCTTTTTAGTACATCTGTGCCTTCACTTGGATTCTACAGAGCATATATTTGAATCATGTACTCTAGGGAGCTTTTCTTGTCTCTAGGGATTAGCCGTATGAAGACCCAGGTTTCTAATGAGCACTCTGAGCATAAGTTACTGATTCTTCTGTTCTGTCATTGTGCAATATCTGTGTTTGGCTTACTCTTTTCAGTTAAATAGTGAGATTGATAATCTCTGTTCGGGCAGACAGAGGAGTCATATTTGCCCTTGTCTTTTATGAAAAGATATAAATAAATGTCACAGATATGACATTTTATATTTTATTGAAATCACAAATGAATCATTAAGGTGTTAGACTTAGGTGGACAAACAAAATTCCAGCAACACTTTTTTAATCACAAAGTACTGACAACAATCACAAAATTGATCAAAGCCAGACTTCATTTTTCAAATAGATACCACTAATTCATTCTGGGAGCATCACTATCAGGTATTCAACATTTGTTTGTTTTGGGCAGTGCTCAGGATTTACTCCTGGCTCTGATCTGGATTTAATCATGGCAGTCTCAAGGAACTATAGGGGTAGATGCATCACCAAGATGGGTTGCAAAGGCCCATTCACCATCTAAAAGGGCCCATGTGGCACCATGATGGTTTGTGGGGTCCCTTGTGTTGCAGTGGAAAGCTAACAACAACCTATGTATCATGTGATGGCTTATTTTGGCTCACATATTGTTGACACAGCTTGCAGTGGCCCTGGGTTGCATGGAAGAGTTTGTGGTGGCTGCTGTGGGCATGTACAAGACAGTTTTCTTACCATCTTTCTATAATTCGGCCCCACATCAACTTAATTGGGGCTAAAAACTTAAAGGTCCATTTATAAAATACATACAAAATCATGGCTTCTCAGAAAAGTCTTTGATATAATAAACAAAGAAAACATTGCTAGAAAGGCAGCACAATTCTAAAAGTATGACACACAGATAATTTTTCACTGATAATAGTTTAAAATATAAGAACTATATACCAGAAAATGTACTGTCACATAAATTATTTCTCAGGAATACTGTCTTGACTCAAATTCAGATTTTCATCAACTGGGTATGAAAACCATTGGTGGAGAAGAATATTAGAGCCAGCAAGACTTGATGCCAATGGATCTAAATCCATAACGTTCAAATTAGGGGTTAGGCATAGGGAAGCTTGTTCATAGAGATAAGACAAAAGGGAGAGATGAGGGCTGGGAGGTAGGCACACTGATGTGTCTGGCCTGAGAAGTAGCAGAAAATACCACATCCAGGTAATTCCCTATAGCTGGTTTCTGTCCCATGTTTCTCTTCAATGCCAGATAGAAAGTTCAACATGTTCACATTTAGAGAGAAACTTTCATTAAGGAAACTTTCAGAATCTTAGTACTGGAATTCTAAAGAATTTAAGCATTGAAATGATAGAGTGATCCATAGACCTCTGTTTAGGTTTTTGGTAGCATGTCTACTTTGTTATTGGTAGTAGTGATTGCTTTGTTCATAGTGTCAAGAATTGCATGGTAACTGTCTTACCATTGAGCTACAACCCCACTGCTCTCCATGCAGAGCATTTACAGAGATGGTTATTCACTCGCTGCTGTGTTTTGAACTGAATTCTTGTATCCCTTAAATTTATATATTGAGACCCTACTTGTAACCCCTAGTGTAAGGTAATAGCAGGTGGGCTTTGAGAAGGAGAAGCTTTGTGGAGGTGTGAAGGGTATAGCTTGTCTCTGTGTGGGGTCTGTCAGACAGGAATTGTCCAGCTGTCCTTGGCAGTACGTAGCTTTGCCTCCACAGAGACATCAAGGACCATGGCAGACTGGTAGACCTGATTTTGGTGTACATCCCCTAACTTTCACCTCTTGGATGACAATTTGCCAATTTGAGAAATTCCACAGCTCTGGGATGACTGAATCTGTTCATAAAGAAAGAAACAAAATTTATTTTCCAAAAGTATTGTCTTTTCTCCCTAAAAGTAAAGAAATTGGGATTCGGGAGATGCAAAACAAATGCAAATTCGGGACACTCTTTTTTTTAAGGAAAAAACAAAATTTCCATAAAATTAGGTATAAATATAATATATTTTAATTTTATAAAATCCCCTTGATTACAAAATTATTCATAGTTGGATTTGAGAATTCCTTTGTTCAAGAAGCAATCCCACCACCTATGTCTTCCCTCCACCAGGTTATTAGGTTTTCCCACACCTGTCCCCATCCCCAGCTGCAACCTTGACAGACACACATTTTATGTTTGGTTTTTGAAGTTTGGAGTCCTCTTTTTTAATGTTGCTGACACTGCAGTTTGGGTATTTAGATGTCTCTCTCCTTTATAGGCCTGAGGTACTTGGGTTTCCTTGATCCCTGCTCCCTGCTGCTACGCCTCTATCTCTTTGTGCACCCTCTTTCTTCCCCTTTTCATTCTCTTCCCTATGTTCTGGATCCAAAGATGATCTAAGCATCCACCAAATATAATATTTTTAAAGTGAGATAAAACTCAGTAAGCTCTAAATTTCTTTTCTTTTGGGATACATGCGGTAGTACTCAGACCTTACTTTTGGCTCTGCACTGAGGAATTACTCCTGGTAGTGCATGAAGGAATATGTTGTACTAAAAATTAAATATACAGAGTCCTAAAGGTGGTGGATGGATGGTGAGGTCTTTCTTGGCCCAGCCCAGTGTCTGCAGCCCCTATGGCTGGTGGGTCTGTAGGTATGAGGGTGATGGCGAAGAAATGACCCACAGGCAGTCAGTTGAAGTTTCGGGAGACGTAAAGTTTTATTAATAATGTCCTAATCACCATGTGTATATCTGACATGATTTCTAAGCTGAGGAGCATCTCTGCACCCAGCCTGTGCCTACCGGTTGTGTCTTACCTCCTGCTGCTTCTGTTGCTGAATCTCGACTCCTTTGCCTTCCCACAGGCCATTCTAATTACCAACCACAGACTCCTCTCAGCTATGAGAGTCTCTATTTTCAGGTGAGATAGGCAGGAAGTTGGGGGAAGGGTAACAGGAATATATGGTGTTAACTCTGGACTCAAAATCCGACCCACAAAGAGAACGAGGAGAAGAGGCAGTAATGCAATAGCAGGGGATGCAATAGCAATAATGCAACATGCTGGGGCCACACCTCTCCCAGGTAGTGGCAACCAGATGGAACTTGCAAGCTCTTTTGTAGGACTGCTGGGGCTTCAAGTAGGGTAAAACTATAGGTTTTTAGTAAATGTTACATCGGCCAGGTTTAAACTGTTTGGCTGAAGTAGGAAAGGAGGTGTCTTGGACCAACCAGGTGCCCACAACCTTGGTGTGCAGTTACATAAGGTTTATCACCTGCAGGAGATAAACTGCATATTCCTGATTTATCTAGCCATCCTGATATGCACCTTTGAAATTCCCAGAACTGACTGTTCTGGCCTAGTCCCTTCTGCCACATATCTGAGATCTGTAATGGCAGTCCTTATGTCTGAATCAAAGCACGGTTACAGAAGCAAAACAGCAGCAATTAATTCTAAATTTACATTCCTTCTAGCAATGGGATGCCAGAGATCGAATCTGGGTTGGTTTTATACAAGGCAATTGCCCTTCCCGCTGTATTATCACTACAGTCCCAGTAAGTTCTACTTTTTAAAACTGATTAGTATATTATTTAGAAGAAAA
The DNA here is from genome assembly GCA_004027635.1 of Crocidura indochinensis. NCBI lineage: Eukaryota > Metazoa > Chordata > Mammalia > Eulipotyphla > Soricidae > Crocidura > Crocidura indochinensis. Next base: position 19,353 of record PVKC010010985.1, read on the forward strand.
ATGTGGCAACTTTTACCTAACTGCTTGATATATCTGTTTAGCACCTTTTGACTTTTTACAATTTTGACTGCATAATGTTCTCTGCCTTTTAATAATAATTAAATAATTTTATGTCTATGTAAACACTACTAGAAACTTGTTATTATTAAGGCCCTTACAATTTTATATCATTTTTAATGAGAAAGGAAGTTGATGTGGCAGAAAGAATGAGTAAATACCTTTAGTAAATCACACAATACCTCAAACCATGCAGTCATATTACTGAGCCCTTCTGGAATAAGATGAGTCTTGGGGCAGGCAGTGTTTCTCCAGTTGTCCAGTGCAAAAATCACCTTACCACATGTTTCATTGAAAGAAGTCAGTCCCCAATCAAGAAGACTCCATCAGGTGCATTTGTTTTTATAAAATCTTTATTTAAGCATCATGGTTACAAGTAGGGTTTCAGTCATAAATAGGACACACCCCCTTCACCAGTGCAACATTCCTACCACCAGTGTCTACTCCCTCCTTCTCCATCCCTGCCTGGATTTGAGACAGGCATTGTACTTCTCTTACTCATCAAGATTGTCATGATAGTTGTTAGTGTAGTTATTTCCCTCCACATAACTGCCAGCACCGATCATTCTTGGGTTTTTTTTTTTTTTTTTTTTTTTGTGATGTGTGCCAGACATCACAAAAATGCGTGAGATGATACGTCATCATTGTTTTCATTTGCATCTCCCTGATGATTAGTGATGTGGAGCATTTTTTCATGTGCCTTTTGGCCATTTGTATTTTTTCTTTGACAAAGTGTCTGTTTATTTCTTCTTCCGATTTTTTGATGAGGTTAGATTATTTTCTTGTTAATTTCTGTCAGTACCTGGTATATTTTTATATTATTAGCCCCTTATCTGATGGGTATTGGGTGAATAGTTTCTCCCATTCTTTGGGTTACTTTGTAATCTAGGAAAAAATTCCTTTGAGGTGCAGAAGCTTCTCAGCTTAATATAGTCCCATCTGTTTATCTCTGTTTCCACTTGTTTGGAGAGTGCTGTTTCCTCCTTGAAGATGTCTTTAGTCTCAATGTCATGGAATGATTTACCTATGTGTTGTTCTATATACTTTATGGTTTCAGGCCTGATATCAAGGTCTTTAATCCATTTGGATTTGTGCATGGTGTTAGATGAGCATCTGAAGTTCACTTTTTGCAAGTGGTCAATCTGTTGTGCCAACACCACTTTTTGAAGAGGCTTTCCTTGCTCCATTTTAGATTTATTGTCTCTTTATCAAAAATTAATTGATTGTATGTCTGGAGAACATTCTCTGAATACTCAAGTTTATTACACTGATCTGAGGATCTGTCTTTATTCCAATACCATGCTGTTTTAATAACTATTGTTTTGTAATACAATTTAAAATTGGGGAAAGTAATGCTTCCCACATTCCTTTACCCAAGGATTGCTTTAGCTATTTGTGGGCATGTATTGTTCCAAATGAATTTTAGGAGTGTTTGATCCACTTCTTTGAAAAATGTCATGGGTATCTTTAGAGGGATTGCATCGAATCTGTACAATGCTTTGAGGAAGTATTGCCATTTTAATTATATTAATCCTGCCAATCCATGAGCAGGTTATGTATCTCCATTTCCTTGTGTCCTCTCTTATTTCTTGAAACAGGGTTTTGTAGTTTTCTTCGTATAGTTCCTTCACCTCTTTAGTTAAGTTGACTCAAAGATATTTGAGTTTGTGTGATACTAATATGGATGGTGCTGCAGGCATCTTGCGTCTCAGCATCTCTAGTGGAGTCAAATCCTCACAAGAGAAAAACAGGAGCACAAGCAGCCAAATATGAAATAATGAAACCACACACAGAGATGTGGGGTCAACACATCTTCTAGCAAAGGTGCAACAAGTTTAAATTTTTAAGCAGGGAGATTTATAGGAGTAAAACTAGCCATAGGTGTAGAGAAGAATAATTATAATCAAAAAGCAAAGTACAAAAGTAACAATACCTAAGCTATGGGTGTGACTGTAAAAATTCTAAGTTACAAAGGAGATGGTTACAACTCAAGGCAGCTCTTTCAAGCTTACTTCAAATACAAAATAAGGATTAGGAGGAAGTGGGAATATCTAGGAACTTGATCTTCACTGGGCTGGATTCTATTGTTTTAGGGGTCAAGTAAAGAAAGGAGCCAAATCCCCTAAATTGTGTTTCCCTATTTCTAAAGGAGTCAATAGCCCAGCTGCAAGGACATATTTGAAAAAGATAAAAAGCATTGCCTTTGTATTTAGGGCTAAATATATCCATAAAAGTGGTTCTCTTAGTAATCTTTGGTGCTGGAATTTCTGAGCCAAATTATTTGATAGAGGCCACAATATTGCCTGAGATTAGCAAAGAAGAGATAGCCAAATAAAGACTGAAAGTGTAATGCCAAGCATCTCTTCAGAAATTCCTCAACCATCCACGCAGGTACAAAAGGTGTCCACAGTGGGCCTTTTGAGGAAATCCGTGGGGGTTATTTCAGTTCTCCCCACCAAGAAAATCTGAGGATACATCTGGTGGGCTGAACTCCCCTAAAAGTTTATGTATGCCCTGGTAGGATGGGATTGCTTTTTAATATCAATTTCATCTCTATCATTTTTGATGTATACGAAGGCCATCGATTTTTTGCGTGTTAATTTTGTAGCCTGTCACTTTGCTATATGAATCCATTGTTTCTAGAAGCTTTTTGGTAGAGTTCTTAGGGTATTCTAAATATAGTATCCTATCTGCAAACAGTGAGAGCTTAACTTCTTCCTTTCCTATCTGGATGCCCTTGATATCTTTTTCTTGCCTAATTGGCATGATTGCTGTATTCCAATATTGCAGAGATTCAAAGGGTAATCAGAGACTACTTTGAAGAACTCTATGCCGTGAAACATGAGAACCTGGAAGCAATGGATAAATTCTTGGACTTGTATAGCCTTCCATGATTGAATAAGTGTGATGCAGCCTATCTTAACAGCCCCATCACTATTGAGGAAATTAAAATGGTAATCAAAAGTCTTCCAAAATCAAAAACCCAGGCCCAGATGGGTACTCTAATGAATTCTGCCAAACCTTTCAAGAGGAACTACTACCAATCCTTTTTAGGCTTTTTCATGAAATTGAAGAAAAAGGAACACTTCCAAATAGTTTTTATGAAGCTAACATCACCTTGATACCCAACCCAGATAGAGATGCTGCCAAAAAAGAAAATTACAGACCAATATCTTTGATGAACACAGGTGCAAAGATCCTCAACAAAATTGGCAAATAGGATCCAACACCTCTTCAAGAAGGTCATTTACCATGACCAAGTGTGTTTCATCCCAGGAATGCAAGGATGGTTTAAAATATGTAAATCAGTTGACATTATACACCAAACATAAAGATAAAATAAATACTATATGATCATATCAATAGATGCAGAGAAACCATTTGTTTAAGGTCTAACATCCATTCTTGGTTAAAAAAAAAAACTCTCATCAGATAGGAATGAAAGGAACTTTTTTCAATATAGTCAAGGCCATATACCATAAGTCAATGGCAAATATTCTCAATGAAGATAAACTAAAGGTCTTTCTTCTAAAATTTGGTACAAGACAAGGCTGCCCTCTCTCACCGCTCCTATCCAGGTGCGTGTTATGTCTAGAATTCGTGATGTGTTCTGGGTCTTGCCTTCCATACTTGAATTCAGAGCAGCAAATCTTTCAAACAAATCCCATGTTATGCAAAAGTAAACAAATTGAATGATTACTTTTTGTGTGGTTTACAATGAGTAAAAATTATATTGATTCTTACTGAAAATTATCAAAACATTACAAGCCCTGGAGCAAGTTCAGGAAACCTTTAAAACATACATGGCAGGCCTCCATATAGTGTCTAAGGGAAAAGTGCCATATGAGTGTCTAAGGGAAAAGTGCTATATCCTGTTGGTTATATTCAACAATATAAGCCAATAATGGTTTAGAACTGCTTTCATTGTTGCTACTTCCGGAATTGAATCGTTTTTGCTTAATAAAAGGCTACAAAGATACTCATTCAACAAAATATGGTGCATTTCATAGCAAATGAGCCTGAGGTGTAGGAGCTGCAGGAGTGAAGAGAATATGATGGGCAGAGTAGACAGTGCCCCTACACTGCCCTTGCTTTCAGTAAGAAGGCAACAACCTACAATTCCCTCACCATTGTCCCCTCCAATTATTTTTTGGTTTTTAGGGCACACCTGGTGGCACTAAGGGGCTACTCCTGACAGGCTTTGGAACCATATGGGATGCCAAACCCAGTTTGGCCACATTCAAGGCAAACATCCTACCCACCATGCTATCACTCTGGCCCCCTGTCTCCTCCAATATTAATAACCCAGAATGATATAGATTTTCTTTCTTTGTTTACTTTCCATCAGTCCCCTGGTTCTAAATGCCATGAGTTCAGAGCCTTAGCAGAAGAAATATTTCTTGGGAAGAGTATCTAGCCTCACTTTGATCAGTGAGAAGATACTCAGTATAGATAGAGCAGAAAGTTATTCTAGATGGCACAGAATGTTCATGAAAAGCAATGGGGCCAAGACCCTGATCCCATGGGTGTGGTGACACAAAGGTGGTCCATATGGGGGAAGTTATACGCCTGGCAGGATGTTCCTCATGAAGGACAAAAGGTGCAATGCCTTACCAATTTATGAATGCTGGAAAGTTGAAGGGTCATCAGGAATGCCTCAAGTAAATCAGACCGCTCATCATCATTTACTATGGCATTGGGAGCTGGCCTTTAGGTGAAAGTGTTTGGAGACCTCCAGAGTTGTCTATGGTTCTTACTATCTCTTTTATTAAACATGGAACCCCTCCATGTTTGGGACATAAGTGAAAGAATTGAATATAATGGTCATTTAAGAACAAAAACTGGTGGAATAAGGTAGCAGAGGTGCTGCCACACTGCTCTACTGGGTCAGATTGGTGGTGAGTGACATCAGTCCTGAAGGCTCTGATCTTTCATCTGGTCACCAGAGTGCAAAGAGTGGGGGGAATGGATGCTATCCTGAGGGTTCTTCAGAGAAGATACAAGACTGAGAGGCAAGTGTTTGGTTAGACATGGCGGTTTGCAGAAACCAAGGGTAAATGCTGCCCATGAATTTTCTGACAAGGAAGAGTAGGTGAGAAACCAAACTGGTGAAGTTCGGAGTCAGAGTTTGACGTTTTGAGAGACACAAGGCTAGGACAAGCGAGAAGGAGATAGGAGCTGTGGCCTGTGGGACTCAGCAGTCCTGTAGCCACAGACTTTCCCATCCCCTATGATGCAAATGGCCTTAGCACTCTGGTCTGTGGTTGTTGCTCATGAGGGCTGGGATAGCTTGATATTTTCTTTTCCCACCACAGTTTTTAAACACACTAGTTAGAATCACTCCCCAGGCAAACTGCCTACAGCATGCAGAGTTCAGACAGAACAGATGCCCTCTGAACTTGGGAAAGTTGGGGTGATCCAACCATTGGAAGCCACAGTGGTCACCAACTCCCCATCTACAAAAGACTAATTGAGCCCTTTTGTGGCAAACTCCCCTTGTTCTGTATCCAAAGGTCACTTGTCCCCTGACCTTTCTTCCCCTTTCCCTTTAAAGGGAAATCAACTCAAAGCTTTGAGGCATCCTTTTGCTACTAACAAGGTAGAGTATGGCACTCATTTTCTCCTCTTAATCTCCCCTCTTTTTCCTCTCCCATCCACTTACTTTCCTGTCCTACCATATCTTTTTACATCATGGACTCACAATCCACATTATCCCTGTCCTCCTTTCCACAGACACACA
>PVKC010010986.1:0-25150 GCA_004027635.1 Crocidura indochinensis
TTACCTCCAGCGCCACCGCCTGGCTCCGGTGTGTGTGTGTTTTTTTTTTTTTTTTTTTTTGGTTTTTGGGTCACACCCAGCAGTGCTCAGGGGTTACTCCTGGCTCCATGCTCAGAAATTGCTCCTGGCAGGCACGGGGGACCATATGGGGCACCGGGATTCGAACCGATGACCTTTTGCATGAAAGGCAAACGCCTTACCTCCATGCTATCTCCCGGGCCCCGTGTGTTTTTTAATGTATTTTTTAAATATGCTTTTGATGTGTTTGCCTAAGGTTTATTGAATAAAAGAAACGCATCGTCATGAACAAAGAGGAGTGGCCATGTTCTTCTCAGGGCACATTGACATGCGTGTAAATGGCTCTTTTGAGAGCCTCATTGCCGGTCTTTCAGCCTGCCTTAGTTTCTTTCAATGTGCTGCTGGGTGCAGCCTAGCTGGGGTGGTAAGAAGACACCTCTCCCTTTTCTGGTGATTCTCTTTCTCTCGGGGCCACTGACCTCAACTCTTACATTTGTATTCATGTGAGTTTTCCAGGGATAAAGATAGTTAAATGATTCTGGAATTAAAAGAGAGTTCATAGGGGCCGGGCGGTGGCGCTGGAGGTAAGGTGCCTGCCTTGCCTGCGCTTGCCTAGGACCGACCAGGGTTCGATCTCCCGGTTTCCCATATGGTCCCCCAAGCCAGGAGCGACTTCTGAGTTCATAGCCAGGAGTAACCCCTGAGCGTGACTGGGTGTGGCCCAAAAACCAAAAAAAAAAAAAAAAGAGAGAGAGAGAGAGAAAGAGAGAGAGAGAGAGAGTTCATAACTATATGTTCAAATTTAGCCATCAACAGATTGGTAATGTTCAAAACTTTGAGATTATGTGAAATATTCTAAAAAATAAATTGTGGTATGAGGAAAAGGAATTTTGACAGAGCCATGGAATGAATGGTCAATGTTGTAGAAATTAGTTTCACAGAATTCAATTTCTCTTTCAAAAAAAAGAGTTGGTTGGGTTATTTGGTCAACCTATTTTTTTGTCGGATAGCCATATCCCAGTGATGTTCCTTAGTTACTCATTGCTTTCCACTTTGAAAATATTCCTGGCATTGGTTGGTGGACCATATGAGATGCTGGGAATTGAACCAGGCTCAGTCTTATTCAAGACAAGTACCCTACCTGCTGTACTATCTATCCAGAGCCTGTTTAGTTAATCTATTTACACTATTGTAACTTCTTACCTTACTCTACATTCTTGAAATCTACTGAAAATAGATATTATTAAATATATAAATCAGAATGTACAGTCTTGATCTATTATTCTACATCATAAAGGATTTTTAGGGCTGTTTCTGGAGCAATGAGCACATTATTAATTCAATTATGCAATCAAACTGTTTAATTACATTTCTGACACTAATATTATGCATGTAGTTGCCTTGCAATGAATAAAAATTAAGCATTTTGATGTTAAATGTTTTCATCTTATTTTTTGAATAAATTTATTTTTAAGATAACATTAATTTAAAATAATTAACTTTATATGCTTTAGGAAGTATAATGTAATCAGACTTCAACCACCCCAAAATATCAATATATCTACACCACATACATTGAACTCTTTCAAGCTATTTCAACATCTTCATAACCTCAGTTCTATAATAAGCCTAAATAATTTATTAAGGCTAAAATTTTATTTCTTTGGATATTATCTATTTCTTTTTTTCATATGCCACATGAGTTATATAATTCAGAATATATCAGATTTATTTTCACAATTTGTCTTTTTTAATCACGGAGTACTTTTCTTTCATATATATGTATATTTATGTATAATTATATGCATATGAATAATTATTTTTCTCACATATTTATATATTCACTGAGTAATATCATTTACTATCTACTATAATCTTTGAATGAATGATAGATATCTAAGTGTGCAATTAGTAAAACACATATTAGTTCCAGTTTTAATGATATTTGAGAAATTTTCACACAATTTTCTATGGAGACTGTATTAAATGACATACCCTTCATAGTCAATGAAATTATAATTACTACATATACCCACAAATACCATTTGTTTGATGCTTTTGACATACAGTGGTCTTGCTAGTATGATATAATATGCTTAATTTTTTCTGAAAATCAGTGTGGTAGGCATTTTAATTTTTTAAGCCTTGTGTCTTCTTTGGAATGCAAATTTTTCTGCTCATTCTTTTCTTCACTTTTTTAGTTGCCACTTTTGTTGTTGAAGTTAATAGTTCTTGTATAATGATGTATAAATATTTTCCCATTCAGTGAAATATTTTATTGTTTTGTTGTAGCTTCTTTTCAAAAGCAGTTTTCAATTTGACATAATTGCATTTGTTAATTTCTTGTTTTTGTTATTTTTTGCCCTCATTGATGGAGTTGAATGCTTGAAGACATGAAATCAATTAAGTGTTTATGCTTCTTGAGTTAACTTCTATTCATAGTATAGGAAACTTATTCAATTTCTTTTGTATATGGTTCTGCAGTTTCCCCATAATTTATTACATAACCTTTCTTCTTTTATGGTCTAAATTCTAGACTGTTACAGATTAACTGTTCCTCTATGTAGACAATTCTAATGCATTGCTCTGAATATTTACTTTAATGCTGAAACACAATTTTGGATTTACTACATTTTATAAGTACTTGACAGTATAATATATATTTAGTTTTAAAAATGATTACTTCTCTCTTTTATCTTAGCCATGTTTGGGATATTTAGGGAATTTTGTATTTACATACCACTTTTATTCATGTTTTTTTCTCTGTTTTCTAAGATTGCCATTTGAATTTTTATAGGGATTACCTGAAATCTTTGGATAAGCTGATCAATGTTAATTCTTCTTATCCATGAACAAAAAATATTTGTTACACTTCCCTGTGTCCTTTTTACTGTTATTAATTAATTATACAGGCCCAAATATTTGCTTGTGGGGAATATTATTATTACTATATTTAATTTTCTTGCTTGTAATTGGCTTATTCAGATTTTTTATATTGTCCTGATTCAATCATAACCAGCTACATAATAAATTAAATGTAATTTAATTTATCTTAGGTTATCTAAGATAATGGAATAAATTATAGTAATAGTATGATGTTTTATATTTCTATGATACCCATTATCTCTTATTTTGATTTCATCCTACTTAGGATTTTAATTGTCTTTTGTTCACTTGTTTCTAGGTTTTTTTTTTTTTTTTTTTGGGGGGGGGGTCACACTCGGCTATGCTCAGGGGTTACTCCTGGCTTTATGCTCAGAAATCACTCCTGGCAGGCTTGGTGTACCATCTGGGATGCTAGGATTCGAACCACCATCCTTCTGCATGCAAGGCAAATGCCCTATCTCCATGCTATCTCTCTGTCTTCTTTAATTGTTTTTAATTCATGAATTAAACTATTATTTTATTATTTTTACATATTCTTTCAACCAACCAGCTTTTTTGTTTTTCCATTTTTAATTTTATTATAATTATTTATATTTATTTTTATCTTTTCAAGATATGTTAAGAGTGTGTGAAAGTACTCTATCAAAAAATTTAGCTCAGTGTTAGGACCTCTTTGGCACATTAATGTTGAAATCTATCAGGACTAACTTCTGTGATGCTAAGGGGACCAGGTAGAAGTTGGAGAATCAAACTAAGGACTTTTCAACATGTGTCACTGAACCCTGAACTATTTCTCTGGTTCATGCTTTAATATTTTATTCTTTTCTTTATGTGACTTTGATTCATACTTTAATTTGTTCTTATTATTTTCTTTTACTGATAGTCATGTTTTTCCTTAGATCCTTCAGATCAGATTGTTATGGATGTTGGAACATTGTATGACTGAAACTATACTATCAATAATTTTGAAACTGTACATCTTATCATTATTTAATTAAAAGTGAAAAATATGATGGTAGATATTTTTTATTTGGTATTTTTTCTTGTTTCCTGGTACAAGTTTACATTGCTACCACTTCCCTCTTAGTATTATTTTTTCCTGTGCCCCATCTGTTTTAATGACTCATGTCTGCATTCTCATTTGTTTCCAGACATTTTTTTTATTGTGTCTTCTTTGATTTTATCCTTGACTCAATTGTTATTCAACATGTAGTTAAGACTCCCAAAGTTTGAGTTTTTTCCAGATTTGTTTACATGGTTGATTTCTAGTTTTATTCCATTGTGATCTAAAAAGATACTTGATATCATTTTAATCTTTCTTAGTTTATAAATACTTATTTTGTATCCCAGCATGTGTTCTGTGCTTGAGAATGCTCTATGTGTATTAGGAAAAGATGTGTTTTCAATATTTTTTGTCAGGGTGGCAAGCCCTATGATATTCATTCATCTCAACTCTTCCAGATCCTTATTTAAGCCTTTTTTTTCTGTTAATTTTCACTTAGTTCATTTGTCAAAAATGGTGAAGGGTAGGGTCTGAAGAAATAGCACAGCGGCAGTGTGTTTGCCTTGTACAAGGCCAACCTGGGAAAGATTGGTTCAATCCCCGGCATCCAATATGGTCCACAGAACCTGCCAAGACCGACTTCTGAGCAAAGAGCCAGGAGTAATTCCTGAGCTTCCACGGGTGTGGCCCATTCCTGTCTCCAAAAAAACTAAAATAAATGGTGAGGTGTAAGTTAAAGTTCCAATTACTGCTGTGTTACTACTAATGTCTATATTGAGACCTGTTAGTATTAATTTCATCTATTCATTTTGTAAATATGAATTAATGTGTAAATATCTCAATTATTGACCCATGAACCACCTAATACTCATTCTTTTATCTTATTATGCTTTTTTTAATTTGAAGTCTACCTTATATGATATATGTATCATCTTAGTTTGATTTCTGAGTTTTTGTTTGCCTGTATTTTTCCCCAAAGTATTACTTTGAGCCCATATTCAATATTAAAGTTTAAGTGAGTCTTCTGTCAAGAGAGGAAAGGTGCATTTTGTTTCCTGATTCATTCAGCTACTCTATGACTCGATTGGTGGTATAGGCCATTGCTACTTAGAAAATTATTGATATAAATCAAGATTCTAGCTATTTATGAATTTTTACGTCTCAAGGAATGGTTTAAGTCATTTTGAAATAAAAATTATGGTGCTGCTTCACCATATAGTACCTGGGACACTTGACATTGTGGTTTCAGGAGAGCTCCAAGTTTGAATGATACTGGTGATTATTTTTGGGGGGGAGCATACATTTCAGAATTGGAAGTGGCACCAGCCATGTGCAAGACATGTGCCTTATATTTTTCACAATCTCTCTGGTCCTCCTTATATTCTTTATAAAGTTTACTATAAATTTTTACATCTACTTTAAGAATGTGTTGTTTTTTTTTTCTCAGGGGAATTGCTATAAATAAAATAGAGGGGATCTTCTAATGAGTTTTTCAGAAAGAATAAAACGCTGAGGTAACCCAAAGGCATGAGGACCATACTATTCTGAAAAGCACGTCCTGAGCACTTTGGAGATGAAGAAACTGAGGTGGCACTAGCAGAAGGATGGACACCCTCAGAAGAGGAGAAACTTCAAAAGAACCTAAAAGTCATAAGAATATGAAAGAAACATCAGGAATCCAAGATGTTTTCCTATCACAATTCCAGAATAACTTTCAAGTATACAGAGGATTTCAGTCCACTGGTGCAGTTTGGAAGAAGCCTGACTAGAATATCAAGTTTATAAAGGCAAGTAGGGGTTCATTCTCCAGATAGGAGATTGGCCCACATCTCAACTTGATTTATAGTTTCAGGATATTATCCTCTATGAGAAAACTGGGGGTTTTTGTTTGTTTGTTTGTTTTTGCTTTGTTTTTCGGCCACATGGGTGACACTCAGGGGTTACTCCTGGCTATGCGCTCAGAAATCGCTCCTGGCTTGGGAGACTATATGGGATGCGGGGAATCGAACTAAGGTCTGTCATAGACTAGTGCACACAAGGCAGACGCCTTATGGCTTGTTCTACTGCTCCAGTCCCAAGAAGGCTGCTTTTTTCTCTCTTTCTGCAATCTTCCACTTCTCAAAGTAAATTTCTTTAAATAAGATGATTTAACTTTCTTTCAAAAGCAAACATAGCAAATATTGCTTACATTTACTGTTTTTAGCTTATATTCTATTTTATTTATTTTTCTCATAGTTCAGGTATTATATTGGTTAATATTTTGAGTTACAAGACTAGAATTTCACTATCAACAATGTCCCACTATTTTTCTGTCAATTCTAGTTCATCTCATCTTTATCTATCCCTCCATCCATTTTAAATTTAAAGTAAGAAAAATTCAAATTCATTTTATGAAGCTTTTATATTATACTTCATATGATAAGATACTATTCCATATTATGCATGTTTTTTAAGAATCTTGTTATTTCTAGTAGATTAAAAATTTTTCAAAAGAATTCTTTTAGTATTTCTTATAGAGGTGGTTTATAGGCCTTAGATTTCTTTTCTTATAACTGGAGCAGGCACTAAGATTCTTGTCCTCAAGCAGTCAAGATTAAAAGCAAGAGACCAGAGATCAAGTGGCTGGATTCAGAAAAGACATTATTTAGGGGGAAAGAGAGGAAGGCAGGGATACACCAAGATGTGTCTCCTGAAGGAAAGTCCCTTTACCCTTTTAACAAAGATGAAAGGGTGAATATTTCTCCATTAGATTACAAGAATGTGGGCCATTAAAACAGGGGAGAAGTTGCTGAGACATTATCCTCTGTTGTTTGGGTCCTTTAGATTATCTGTGAGGGCCTATATTCTTCAAATCAATAGTAAACACCTAGGCCTCTACCATATGGATAATTCTTCCCTTTTTTAGGGCCATAACCTAAATCTCACTCTGCCTGGTTTCCTTTTGTCTTTATCACTTAGTTGTTTGGAAAGTTTTCCTCCTTCCTTCAAATCCAATTGATAAACTAGTTGAATAGAGTATTCTTGATTTAAGATATTTTCTTTCTTTTTTGGGGGGGTGAGTTTTGAGTTTTGGGCCACACCCGATGATGCTTAGGGGTTACTCCTGGCAAATCGCTCCTAGCTTGGGGGACAATATGGGATACTGGGGATCGAACCGAGGTCCGTCTTGGGTTGTGCAAAGCAAATGCCTGACCACTGTGCTATCGCTCTGAACCTCAAGATATTTTATTTTTAATATTTGTCGATAGCTCATGTCATTCCTTTCTGCCTGTAGCATTTTAGTTGAGAAATCTCTGTCTTTTGGGTTTCCTTTATACATGATGCTTTTTTTTCATCTTGCCGATTTTAGTATTCTATCTCTGACCTTGATATGTGTCACTTTAACTATGATGAATATTGGTGTATTTTTGTTTGAGTTGATTTATTGATTCAATTAAATTTATTTTTGTACTCTGAAGTGGTTCTCAGGTTTGGAACACTTCTGGCAATTTTTGGCCAAACTGACCAGCACTTTAATTCAAGAAGAACCTGGAAATTTGGTGCTACTCAGATCTTAAAGTACTAGGGGCTATAAGGGTTACCCTGATTATTCCTTTGTTTTGTTTTTGTTTGTTTATTTTGGGGTCATACCCAGCAGTAATACACAGGGGTTACTCCTGGCTCTGCACTCAGAAATTGCTCCTCGCAGGCTCAGGGGATGGGAATTATAAAGGATTTCAATGATAGAATCCAGGCCCATCCCAGGTCAGTCACTTGCAAGTCAAAAGCCCTAAGACTGTGTTATTACTCCAGTCCCACCTGAATGGTTTCAGAGGATAATTTCAATAGGGCCTGTGGGATCTTTTTAAAAATAAATACTATACTCGAGTATAAGCCAACATGAGTATAAACTGACCTCCCTAATTTTACCCTAAAAACTGGGAAAATTTAGTGATTCGAGTATAAGCCAAGGTGGAAAATGCAGCAGCCACTGGAAAATTTCAAAATTAAAATTTATACCCAAAACAATTACAATAATTGAGGAATCAGTAAATAAATATATACATGATTACATTTATAATACATGATTGTTTCATATACTGTATACCATTAACATACCACATAAACCATATTATTCAATGGCAACTTTAATAAAGAGAATAAACCATTTAAGACAGTAAAGCATTGTAAATAAATGGTTAAAAATCTTGAATCCTATACTCCAAATCCCCTGATTATAATGATTCAGGATTTATAAACATTTATTTACACGACTTTACTGCCTTAAATGGGTTTTTCACTTAATTAAATGTGCCATTGAATATTGTAGGTTAACTAGTTCGGTGGCATCCAGGTCAATTCAGCTGCCTATCTCTTCAGCTCAGCCAGGACTTGTGCATTGGGGCCCCCTCTAGCAGAAGGCAGAAGACAACTGGAGACTAAGTGCTATTGGTGCACAGACTGAAATAGCTTGTAAGACCCATGCACAGACTGAAATTATCTGTAAGACCAGAGTATAAGCTGAGTTCGGGGTTTTCAGCACAAATTTTATGCCCCAAAACTCGGCTTATACTTGCATATATAGATAACTACTTAATTTAAGCACTATGGTTACAGTTTGTTCATAATACAGTTATATATTTTTCACATTTACTAAGTTGTTCATGATTGAATTTCAGTACACAAAGGACATCACCAGTATGTATTTTCACCATCAATGTGCTCAGTTTCCCTCTCTCCCTCTCTTCTGCCTGCCTCTGGGACAAATATTTATTCTCTCACTTTCTCTTTTTCTCTCTCTTTCATACTCTTTCTTGCTTTGTTTTTTTTTTACACTGTATTTTGCAATATTGTTACTAAAAGGGTATCATGCTTAGCACTTTATGTCCTTTCAGCACCCAGTTCTTGTTTAGTGATAATAATATCACTATCAGACCAACTATCACTGTCATAATAGTCAGATATTTCCCCAAATTGAGGAGATACTGAAATCCAGGACTCAAAATTGTGAATAAAATAACCCTATTGATCAGTAGGACAGTGCAAAGATAAGAGCATTTTGCCACTATGATTTTGTTTTATTCTTAAAACTGAGTTTCCTGTATATCAGTATTATTTTCCACAGTTTGGGAAAATACTTGACTATATATTTATTTTAAATGATTCACCTTTCTATTTTTCTTTTATTTATTTTTAATTTTGGGGCCAAACCAGTTGATGCTCAGGAGTTACTGTTGGCTATGCACTCAGAAATCGCTCCTAGCTTGGGGCCATATAGGACTCTGGGGAATCAAACCAAGGTTCGTCCTGGGTCAGCAGCATGCAAGGTAAACACCCTACCACTGCACCATCATTATGGCCCCAACCTTTCTATTTTTCTTTTCTAGAAACTATGATGCAAACATTGCTCCTCTTCTTGCTGTCCCATAAGTCTTTTATTTTCTTTATTAAAAATTCATTTTGGCTTTTCTATTTTTTTCTTAATGTTTTTGTCTACCTTGTCTTTGTGCTTAATGAGTTGGTCTTTGGCTTCTGTCATCGTTTCTTTCTTTTCTTTTTTTTTTTTTTTTTTTATTTTGGGCCACACTCAGTGACCCTCAGGGATTACTCTTGGCTATGCTTTCAGAAATCGCCCCTGGCTCAGGGGACCAGATACGAAGCTGGGGGATTGACCCACAGTCTGTCCTGGGTCAGCTACATGCAAGGCAAATGCCCTACCACTGCGCCATCAGCTGTTCCAGCTCCTGTCTGTTTTTCTATTTAGTATCTCTATTGTATTTTTATATTCAATTAAGCATTCTTTAGCTCAATATTTTCTATTTAAATTTCACTCATCTTTTTTTGTTCTTATTAAATTCCTTTTCCATTGATTTCCTTGACTCAGGGAGATTCACAATACTTGTCACTTTGAAGTCTTCAGGAAATTTGGAAGTGTTGAAATGTTTGCAGCTCTTTTCAGGCTTTGTTTTCCTCCCATTGTAAATGCCTTCATTAGTGCAGTTAAATCCTTTCATTTTTTTTTAATATTGTGCCTGGCAATAAGAAGATCTTAGAAATTGCTTCCAGATTTCAACTTGGTGTACTGTGATAGGGTTATCAACCTGACAATAGTGTCATACAACCAAGAGCTTTTTTTTATTTTTTTTACTTTTGCTTAAAAGGATTTTAGGATTGCTTAGTATGCTTTGCAACAGATGAGTTTCCTGCATCTTTGACTAAAGCTGGTGTTGCAGGCTTGGAGATTCAGAAATTGCCTCCAGTTATGTTTTGCAATATGTCCCTTCCCCTATCCCCTTTCTTCTCTACCAAAAAGTGCCCTTTCTCCTCAAAGTTCATTGGGATTGCAGGTCCATTTCTACAATGAATCCATTTTACAGTGTAGGGTTTTCAATTATTGCAGGAAGCTGAATCACAGATTTTTTTTCTACCTGTCTATTTTGGCCCTGTCTCTATCCGATCGATCTACTTTAATTAGAGATTTCTAAATTATATCGGATATTACTGATTTAGGTCACCTTTATGCTTTTTAAATTTCATGTTGGCTTATTTATGTTCAAACATTAATGAGTTCTCTGGCATTATTTATGCTTAATTACTTTCCTAGGTTCTTTTTTATTTTAAGACAGGACAACAGCATTTATATGTATGCTTTCAAACATCAGAATTTTATTTTACTCAAATACTTAAAATCAGACATGTGGAATTTTATCATATTAGTTTGTTTAAAAAGAATACAATTAAAAATAAAGTTATTTGAAGAATACAGAAGAATGAACTTCGGCATTGTTCTTTAATAAATAAAAGGAAATAATAAAGGATATTATTTATACTAATAAGCAGCCATTAAGGATCATGTATCTTGGTTTTATGATTAAACTGACACTGATATATGACTTGTGATTATATGTGTAATTTGAATTAAATACTACAATTCAATATAATGGTTATATGTACATAAAATAGATTAATAACCGAAAAGTAAGACTAATTGTAGAGTAGACAAATGAAAAAGACGAAAATTATGGGACACTAATAATGACTTCACAGGCTGTTATAAATCTAACAGCCATAATGATGTAATAGTATGCTTCAGACTTAAAAAATGCAATTATAAAATTTCTGTGATCTGAATTGTGACTAAAATATTTAAAATATCAATACATTTTCATTTAACTTAACAAAGCTTGCTATTTATTAATGTACTGACTATAATATTTAAATATTTCATAATAAATGCATAGAATAGCTGGACTATGATCTAATATATTTTTAAAATAATATGCAAAATGATATATGTTCTCACATATTCACATAAACATATTTATACTCAGATATGACTCCCAAAGTCTCTAAATAGTGTTATTTGCTTAAATCACTGACATTGAAGACACTAAATCAGTTCATGTTCACCACATGTATATGCGTGTATATTTTTATGTAACTTATTTATTTTCTTTTTTTAAAATTTCAATTGCCTACTACAAAAAGTATTTTCTAGTAAGATGTTTATACTTCTCTCATTTTCTCTTCTATTTAAACATCTACGTTAGGTTTATCTTTTAAATATTTAATCAAATTTTTAAAGTTTTATATCTTCTACCCTAAATGAAGATTCTTCAAAAACTTGAAAATTGAACTCCCATTTGCACCAGTTGTAACACTCCCAGGGATATAGCCTAGGAACAAAAAAAAAAAAAACACAATAAAAAAATGTCTTCTACACACCTGTATTCATTACAGCACTGTTTACAATAGCCAGAACCTGGAAACAAACCAAATGCCCAATTAAAGAAAATGTAGTACATCTATGCAATGGACTACTACACAGCTGTTGAAAGAAATGAAGTCATGAAATTTGCTATACATGGATGGATTTGGATACTATTATGTTGAGTGAAATAAATCAGAATAGTCTAATTCATCTGTGGAATTTAAGAAAAATAAAAGATAGTATTGTAATAATACCCAGAAATCATAGAATGAGGGCTGGAAGGTCCAGGCCATGATATGAAGCTTACCATAATGAATGGTGATTGTAGTTAGAGAAATAACTACACTAACAAATATCAGGACAATGGTAGTAAGTGAGAGAACTAGAATGCCTGTCTCAAATACAGACAATGGGAAGGGGAGGAGAAAGATGAGGGCATTGGTGATGGGAAGTTGTACTGGTGAAGGGATATTTTATTTTATAACTGAAACCCAACTACAAGCATGTTTGTAATCATGGTACTTAAATAAAGATATTATAAAAATAAAAAATAAAATATAAAAACTAAGTTTTATATTTTTCAACACATAAGTTTTCTTTCAATATTTGGTAATATTCTCAGAAACTTCTAGGGTTTCATAGAGTGAAATTCCAGTAGTAAACAGGATTTGCATCAGTTAATTCTTATACATTACATATATTTACAGTAGAGGAAAATATATGTCAACCAAAATTTATTTAAGGTCAGTCAACATTTATTGACTCTAAGTTCTGTATGCAGAGATCTCATCATTGGGACCAAATTTACACAATTATTGAATACTGCTGAGACCCATGAAAGTCAGAAGACACATTTACTGAGCAATAAATTAAAGATGTAAGCTAACAATGTAGTTGAGAAGCTGAAGCCATATGTGCTGAGACATGTCACAAAGAAGAATAATGAGACATCTGATGAAGGAATTCAGGTCCCTTTGGAACTTTTTTGGCCCATGTTTCTACGTATATAAAATTAGTAAAATATGAAACTGGAGTTTTCTCTTTCCATGAATGCCAAACATTGGATTACTATCTGCTTATGTTAAAGATGTGTTTATTATAAAATTGGCATCTTAAATTATCAGTAAGTTACTAATCACACCAACTTTGTTCTCTAAATATTATTTTTAGCATAATTTTTTATCCAAAAGTTTAAAAAATATTTGCATTTTATATATTTTAGAGATGTTTAATTTTTAGCATGTGATTGGGGATTTTAGGAATTCTTTGTAGATAAATTATTGAGACACAAAAATAATATCTCCAGAATATAATTCATTTAGTAATAATTTCTAAAAGAAGAGTTAAGTAAATACCCATATCTTGGGATATCATAGAGCTCATTTACAAATCTTAGTGCCTATAAATGTGATTCTAATAATATAACTGCAAAAACCATGACAGTCAGGGTTGACCCTAATTTAGAAATGGATTAAAACTAATCCTCAACACAATTGTATGCTTTTTCAACATATTAATGAATCAGAAATAATCCTGATGAAAATTATTTATCAAAATAATAAATGTGTATATATTTAGCCTCTATGAGTTACCAATAAGAACTTTTTAGTTCTTTTAGAATTATTTTAGATTTTAAAGTGAATCTGTAACAATTCATTATGAATAACTCTTTAGATTTTATAAATGTATGATAAAATGTTCTAACTTTCAAAATTTCAGGTTATGCATTAACAATATATGAATGAGACTGATGGAATAATAATACAGTAACTTAGAGCACCTGCCTTGCAAGGGAGTGTAGTCATATTCAAATCCTTGATGTCATATCATGATATGAGAGAGATCCTTGTAGTTCTTTAAACCTGGTAGATTTGCTGTCTGCAATCCTAGACTGGTGTGTGATCCCTGGTGAGCACTGCAAGCATAACTGAGCTTCTAATTAAAAAGTTTGAAGTCTTTTGAGCACACGGGAACCCAAAAGTAAAGAAACGTGAATCTTGGTGAACACCCCGATTGTGTATACAACTATTAGAACATAACTGTGGTGAATCCCTCCGCTAAAATGTGTAGGATAGCCAGGCATGTATGTAACACTGGTTAGATTTGAATATTTAAATAACTATGACGGGAAGGAGGAGCAAGGAGAGTGCAAACCTAAACTAATATATTAAAAAATTCTGAATGGGCAAATAGAAATAGATGGTGAGGAAAGATGGAAAAATGCATGTAAATACAAAGAGCGTGTTCTGAAATATTTCATTATTTTGTATAAAATTAAGAACAATCTTTTAAATCCTGTCCATGTTGAACAAAGTTAGTTATCAAAATTTACACATTGTTAGATTAATGTACCCCTTGTCTATATAGTACATTTATTTGAAAAGGTGAGAAAAAGTCACAGATAAAATAGTTGCATGTTCTATTTTATGAAAAAAATATAATTAAAGAGGATAAATAGACTATCACAAGCTTTAAGACATTTTTTCACATTTTTTAATATTTTTGCAAAATGTTGTCAGAGTTCAATATAATTGATATCTTGTTTTTAGAGAAGATCAATCCTCTATACTTGTCAGATAGTTTTAGCTAGAAGCACGCCCAAAGTTTTTCAACACCAACAAATTAACATATTTTCTTGAAAACTTAGTGCATGTGTACTTTTAAAATGTTGATGTATCAGCACAACATTTCTAAAACTGGAGGTATATCTTTAACAGTGATGAATTATTAAGAAGTAAATTCATTTGTGTATATGGATGATGAACAATTGATGATGATGTATCATCCTGTCTAAAAGTCTCTGAGAAAATTTCAAGGTTCACTTTTAAAAGAAAAGAACAAAAGCATCTTAGAAGTTCTACATAAAAATATGCTTTGCATCTGATATATTTGGAGAGTCTCCAAAACCACAATCAGATCTTTCCCTCAGATCAATTTCTGGTGCTGATCTTACCATCAACTAGCTATCAATGATTTATACTGTCTTGACAAAAGCACAATGAGTCATCTCGATACTGTTCTGTGTGATTCACCATCAAAATTTTAAGCAGTTCTAGAAAACTGCAAAATTCTTTCTTTGAAAGTATCCATGAATAATTTTAATCCTGGTTTTTAAAAAGAAAAAAAGAGAGACATTTTAAGGATCAAGAAATCACCAAATGATGTAACAGCACATTTTTAAATGTTTAAAAACTTAAAGTATGAGTTGCTAATAAGCTCTAATATAAATCCTATGTATATTAAAAAGTAAAATACAATTCATGGGGTTAGTATTATATGACTGGTCATTCATTTAATATATCTAAATAGATTAGGGAAATATTTTAAGTAGACCTACCACTTTTACTTACTAGTGAATTAAAATATCACAAATATTTGTGGTGCTGAAAATTGAAACCAGGGATTCATATATACAAGGTAAGTACTCTCCAGCCGAGCTCTATCATCCCATTTATAAACTATTACAATAACTATAAAATAGTAAACATTTCTCAAGAATAGAAAAATAGAAAATATCAAGAGATAGCTGTTCTATTTATGTCATCTTGCTTTACAACTTTTCCTTGGCTATAATGCATGTTCTGTCATCTTCAAAGTTCATTAGTACATTTTTTGTTGTACCTCAGAAGTGGAGTAATCCTGGAAGCATTTTGTAGGTTGTGTAATAAAGTGCTCAAAAACATGGAAGATAGCAGTTTAAATCTCAGTTGTCTCTTTTTGATCTCTATGATACTTTCCTCATCTGTAAAACTGGGTTCATTGACTACTTAGTAAAATAAAGGAGATATTTAAAAACAGCACTTCATATATAAGATGTATGAATTAAGTGCAAGTCAGTAATTATCTTTTAAATAAAGGTTTATTCTTTGTTGCTTTCATTTATCTAGAAATATTTGCTAAATTCACATTATGTCATTATGCTACTGGGAAATTATTTACTCAACTAAATGAAAGTAGCTAAAATTTATAAAATTTATCATTTATGCATCCCATACTTTTATTTTTTTCTTTGCTACACATATAAAATAAAAATACAATGTTAGATAGTACATGGAATGATTATATGGATAAACAGTAAGACACTTTAAAGTACAGTCAATAATGATTGTAAATATAAAGGCTACTTTTCACAATGAAGATGCTTTGGATCCAGAATTATAAGTCTGCTTCTGAAATACTGAGTATCATTTCTCTCTCTTCCTCTTATTCTCATACAATCAATAACTTAGATTAAAATCTATCTTCTGGGGCCCAGGAGATAGCATGGAGGTAAGGCATTTGCCTTTCATGCAAAAGGTCATCAGTTCGAATCCCGGTGCCCCATATGGTCCCCCGTGCCTGCCAGGAGCAATTTCTGAGCATGGAGCCAGGAGTAACCCCTAAGCACTGTCGGGTGTGACCAAAAGCCAAAAAAAAAAAAATCTATCTTCTAATGATCTTGGAAACTAAAGCTCTCTTCTAAACACACACTGTTATTTGTTATTTATTTTCTATTTACTTTAATGGACACTCCTTAACTAAATTGTTATTTTTATACCAATAACTCTCTAATCCATCCACTTTATCCTATAACTTAAAGTCATTTTACGTGATAATGCAATATAACTTTATTATGCATTCTAAAAGATTGTAGCAGCTCTCTACACTTTGGGAAGCAGTATATTTTAAAGTTTTATGGTTGACTTCTCAGATACTACTTGAAATATTCCTTTGCCTCTTTAGCATGAAAAGTCTTGACTTTCCTCCATTTTTTTAGGAGACTTAGGTTACCTTACTTAAGGTTAAAGCTTTCATCTCTCTCTCTCTCTCTCTCTCTCTCTCTCTCTCTCTCTCTCTCTCTTTCTCTCTCTCTCTTTCTTATGAGTGGGGCACACCAGTTGGCATTCTGGGGTTACTCCTGGGCTCTGTGCTCAGAAATCACTCCTCGCATGCTCCAGGGACCATATAGGATGCCGGGAATGGAACTTGGATCAGTCCTGGGTGGGTCACGTGCAAGGCAAAGACCCTACCACTGTGCTATCTCTCTGGACTCTTTCAGTTTCTTTTGTAATTCATTAGGACTAAATGGGATCAAAAACCAAGAATGTGATATAACAATTTTGCTAAATGTGCTTAAAGAGACGCATTGTGTCTTTCTTCATCACTTTCTCTTTCCAGATATTTTGTTTATAGAAGGTTTAAGCAATACCATAATTTTGAACTTCTGAGGTAGGATGTTTAATTGTTTTGTTTTATGTTACTGATTATTTTGAACCATTTGCTTAAAGAATTTAGTGTGCATTATTTTAGTGATAGAACATTCTGGAAATACTTGATATCACTTAGTATATGAATAAACCTTTACCATTCCAAGTAAAATGATGAAATTATAGTTAAAAGTAGCAGCCAAAGAAGATAATTGATTGGGGCCCGGGAAATAGCATGGAGGTAAGGCGTTTACCTTTCATGCAAAAGGTCATTGGTTCGAATCCCGGTGCCCCATATGGTCCCCCGTGCCTGCCAGGAGCAATTTCTGAGCATGGAGCCAGGAATAACCCCTGAGCACTGCCGGGTGTGACCCAAAAACCAAAAAAAAATAAAAATAAAAAAGAAGAAGAAGATAAATGATTGATCATCAAAGCCATACAATC
Source organism: Crocidura indochinensis (assembly GCA_004027635.1). Classification (NCBI taxonomy): domain Eukaryota; kingdom Metazoa; phylum Chordata; class Mammalia; order Eulipotyphla; family Soricidae; genus Crocidura; species Crocidura indochinensis. Next base: position 17,228 of record PVKC010010986.1, read on the forward strand.
TAAAAATTGAGATAAATTGCTTTCAAATTTTGTGATCCTATGAAAAAGACAGAGAAGAAAGAGAGCTTGCCAATTATATAAATTCTGATTTCAGCATTATTTTTTGTGGTAACAAAATTAAATATAAGTGGTAGTATTTTTTGTTGTACTTCTAACCACTAATAGAAGCAGATAATAGTCAAAATCTTTTCAGTTATCAGAGCTGATGCAAATCATCATCTGCTCATAGCAAAAATAATAAGACTGATAGGATAAATTGTCTTAATCTAAGAAATATCTCTAATTTATTCTTGGTTAGGTAAATTTTTAGGGTTTGATCCATGTGATCAGTGATTTTTGAGTTAAACTCTGTATTGTACTCCTTTTCTTACATTTTCAAAGTAGCAGAGTTCTCTATAGCTTTTGATGCAATAACTTTAAAAGTATTTTAATCAAGTAAAATCATTCTCATAATATGTTGAAAAGATTTAAAATGATCAGACTCTGTAATGAATACTGTGTTCATTGATCCACAAAGACCTTTGCGATTAGGTTATTAGTGTTTTTAGCTATTCCCTTCTACAATTTATCTTTTCTAAATTCTATGGCCAAAAACGCATTTTGATCATTTTTTTTCTCAAAGTGTGGTGGAGAGTCATTCTTAGTAGCATCAGAAGAAACATGTGGTGCTGGAAATGAATCTGTGATGGTGTGCAAAACACATGCTCCAAATTTTTGCACTGTATCCCATAACCCTGAAAAAAATTACTTTTTGGTACAATAGATATATGAAAAAAATTTGATTAGTTTATTTTCTTGCTCACTTAGAAGAAAAGATCTTGGTAGACACTTCTGTGCATTTGGTCTTTCATGTTATGCTATTAGAAAAATTGAGTAGGGATGAAGTTATTAAAAAGTGTAGGCTGGGGGGCCGGGCGGTGGCGCTGGAGGTAAGGTGCCTGCGCTAACCTAGGACGGACCACGGTTCGATCCCCCGGTTCCCCATATGGTCCCCCGTGCCTGCCAGGAGCGACTTCTGAGCGAATAGCCAGGAGTAACCCCTGAGCGTCACCGGGTGTGGCCCAAAAACCAAAAAAAAAAAAAAAAAATGTAGACTGGTACAGCAGATAGGATGCTGTCTTCTTTGCAGCCAATTTGTCACTCGTATCATCTCCTAGACCGCACAAGAGTAGCTCCTGAGAATAGAGCCATGGATAACCCCTGAACATTTATTGGTGTGAGCCCAAAACAAAGTAACAAAACAAAGCAAAAGGTAGGACTAAAGCTAGAAAATATTTTATTTTACAAACCCTCATAAAAATAAGCTGAACTGAGTTTGAGATGAAAATACACTTAGAAATTTTGGAAGTTTCCATTTTTCTGAGAGATATTGAGTTTTATTCTCATATTTTATATTGGAGGCTCCAGACACTGCCTTCAGAAGTACTTTAATGAGTCAGATATCCCCCTAGTGAATACAACTGAATTTGTGAAGTTTGTGGACTTTTCCAGTACCAGATTTTTCATATCTTTATCTCTGACTCTTAATGAGTTTTCAAAAATGTGCAGTTAAGTTTCTCACAGCATATAGAAGTGATATTCACCATGGTATAATGTGTTCTACTCAACTCTATAAACACACAATAGATACTAATTTGACAATAAGGTTCTTTGTCCAATAGCTAAGGTATAACGGTAACCTAAGTAGTATGACAAGAACCTTCAAAGCTGAGTTTATGCTTTAGAGTGAATATGTAGCCTTTGAAATGTTCAAGCATAGATTAGATATTTATGTGATTATTTTTGGCTTACCACATATAATCTCCATATATTTTATGAAATACATATAGTTTTAACTCCCATTCTGTTTCTTTCTTTATTTTATTTTCCTGACTTCACGTTTTATTTATTCATTTTAATAATACCTTTATTCAAGCACCATGATTACGAACATGATTGTAGGTGGGGTTTCAGTCACAAAAAGAACATCCCCCTTCACCAGTGCAACATTCCCACCACCAATGACCCCATAAGTCAGCTAATGGAAAAAAATTATTTTTTCTTTAGGTATCTGTGATGCTGAGTAAAAATTAATAAAATAAAAAGACCCTTTCTCGTATCATTGAAACTACCAGTTTCAATGATGTGATGAGACAGATGTGATGGCTTTAACTTATAGCTTACTTCTAATTAATCATATCTAATGCAGTTAAAATGCATGCTCTTATATCTGACTTTCTCTTATGACTTATTTTCCAACATTTATTTTTATATTTTACTACTTACGTTATAGAAATAACTGAACAGTGCAATATTTCACACATATAAATACTATGTTTTATAAATTAGTAAAACATGCTTGAAAATGTCATGATTTATTTTTCACAGGAAAATGAATACTAAAGTTGAAAAGATGCTGCTCTTTTCTTTAAGCACAAAAATTACTCATAATAGTTTAGAGATTGGATTCTAGTTATTGAAATATTCTGATCTGATCTGAAACCAAGGATGTTGTTAGGTGGTAAAGAACAAATTCGCTAAATCTCTCTCACTCTCTCTCTCATTCTCTCACTCTAATTCACTCATTCACTCACTCACATACACACAGGAGGAGAGATAAAGGGTGAAAAATTTCAAGTATTGGATTCTTTCTTGTATAGTATTTTACTTTTGTTTCTATTTTGGTTTGTTTTTGGTCACTCCCAGTGATAGTTCTTACTCCTGGATCTGCACCCTTGTGAGTTTTGAGTACCATAAGGGAAGACAGGAATAGAACCCAAGTCAGCTACAAACTTCTAGAACTAAAATAAACAGTATCTAAGTTCAGAACATATGAATGATGAAATTAAACATGCAAGGACAATGAATTTATAGAAATTGTCCTAATGAAATTATAAAAAATAAGTATGAAAGAATGTGTATTTGTAGAATAACAAAAATTATAAAAAAATTGAAAATGAAAGAAAGACACAAATAAAGAAATCATGAAATTCTTAAAAAAAATTCAAGCTAGATGAACAATGTAATATGTATGAAATGAGACTGTCATTAAGGTAAAGGAAAATTGGAGAAACAGAAATAAGATATCAGGGAAATAATGGCTTAAACTTTTCATTGATTTTCACCCTATAAAATTCATAAAAAATTACTCAAAATTCACCATTAACCAATAAGAGCAAAATTTTACAGTTCCTAAAGGAAGATATTAAAAAACTGTATTTGAGTTCATGGTACAATCAAAGATTCTTCTTAAGACACTGAAGGTACAACCCGTAAAACACTCTATATAAATTGACTTTGGCAAAATTAAAAACATACACTTGATGAAAAATTTAAGTGGAGAAGAAAAGGGCCAGGAAAAGTAGTAAGAAGGGAAGTTGCTTACCTTGTCAATCCTAAGCACCCCAGGAGGTTTCCCAGGATCTGTCATAGGTGATTCAGGAGTAAGTGCTAAGCACCTCTAAATGTGGTTACCAGAATTTAAAAATTAGAATAAATTAAAAATAAAATACAATATATTAACTCTAATAAAGTCCTCTGAAATATAAATCTGATAAAGTACTAGTGACAATAAGAATAAAATAACCCAATTAAAATAATTTGAAACTATACTTTTGAGTCTCCCAATTAATTAATTTTTCATAAATTTGGAATGCACAAATTTTAAGTGATATTAATGTTCCAAACAGCAAAACTATACTAGCAATTAATATTTCTATCTAAAAGTAATGTGTCATCATCTCTTTTAACCCAAATTGTTGGAACTTGGCAGAACCTAGGTTTTGCATGAAGCCAGGAATCTTGAGGTTTGCTACTCAAACTTGTCAATGCAGCTCAAGGATAAAGGCTCCTATTTCTCTGAAGCAACTCTAGTGTACATGAATTAATATTAATATTCAATATTTTAGGTGGAAAGATAAAAATTTTATACAACACTGGACAGAAATTGCTGTTGTTTTTGACTACCATGATAGGATTGATTTCTTATTTTTCCTAAAATACAAAATTAAAATTTTTAACCTAGATTATTTGTTGCTTTGGGTAAATGCTGTGTTTCATTGTTGTGTGTTTAGAGGTAGTTTATATGCTAGATTTGAAATTAAGTAAAAATATTTTGTTTTGGCAATAATGAAAATGGAACCAATTGTATTACTATTATAGATTAGCACCTTAGTTAAAGTATCTCATAGTATTTTATGTACTTAGTGAATATTTTTTCAAAAATCATTTTTATTTTATAGTCTAAATGGCTTGATTTTATTTAAAAAAAAACCACAAACACTTATATAAATTTGGTATACTGTTAGGCTGAGGTATTTCCAAAAAGCACTATAATAAAACAGAGCACTCATAATTAACTCCTTTAAAATGAGTTATACATGTATGTTCTTTTGCATTAAACATTATTAATTAACTACAGTCCACAGCTTGAGTCGTATGGTGTGGGCAATTTTTTTTATAAAACCAAGAAGATGACATAATACTGATTTTGGCAAATACTTGCAATCTCCTTCCACAATCAACATCTGAAATGATAAAAATAACATTGCCGAATAGTTCTCAATAGATAAAGTCATTACAATCCACATTTGCCAATACAATTTTTATCTCATTTTGTTGGTCAAGTTCTTTAAGAGGGAGGTCTAGGTTCAAGCATGCAGATTAAACTGTATTTCACAAGAGAGTATTTTTCAAGCACCAAAAATATTGCATGAGGGAATACTACAGTTAGAAAACTGAGTTAAGGATTAACACAAATGTTCCTTGTTGCCTTGATTTAAAATGCCAGTGACATGATCCCACACAGTTTGAACTTCAGAGTGTCTATTTACTTATGCTTTGAAATAAGTGTCCAATAATAGATACAATATAAAAGAAATTTCAGCCTAAGTGAAAAAATAGAATAGAATATATATTCTCTCTCTATATATATATTAATATTGTTATGTGATTCAAGCAGAAGCTAGTTCACTATATATAAATAATATATATTATATATAATATATATTATATATATAATATATATTATATATATAGTGAACTAGCTTCTGCTTGAATCACATAACAATATTAATATTAATATTGTTATGTGATTCAAGCAGAAGCTAGTTCACTATATATAATATATATTATATATAATATATATTATATATATTATATATATAATATATATTATATATATAGTGAACTAGCTTCTGCTTGAATCACATAACAATATTAAGAGCACCCCCAGCTGCAAATGTCAGCCTGCAAAAAAGGGCTACACCCTCCCTTTACTCCATGATGAATGGGTTTAAATAATTAATGATTAATTGTTATTAACACTAATTATTTATTTTGATTAATTTGTGTTAATTGGTAACTTATTATTAATTAGTTATTGATCAAGCATCGATTTTTTAAATACAGTTGCATAGAATCTTAACTATTCTTAACTGGATTTGTAGCTTCCCTTAAGCTTGCTATATGATTTTTAATATATCCAGTTTAACTTTTAGTAACATGAAGACTAAGTAGAAATATTTTAAAAAAGGACATGCTATCTTAAAAACCTGTCTTTTGTAGCATAGTCTATTGATAAAGCTTATATAGGCCTGAAGAAAAAATTTTCTTTACTAAAATAATAATCTACTGATATATTTACTCCTAAATCTTCCAAGAGATAGGATTCCATTTTGCTTAGACTAATCCTCAAGAGAGCACCAGAAAACAGCTGTATTGCTATAACAGATTAGAATATATGGTACAATATATTATACAATGTAATATATAAACAAGATATACTGATTATAAATTTATTGTGCTGCAGGAATAATTTAATTATTTTCACAATAAATATTATTATTAAAATTACTAACAAATATATGTTATCTTCAGATTCTGAAAATCTTATTGCAAGGATATTAACTATAAAATACAATGTCATAGTAGAACAGAAATTTTTTTAATCTGATTGCAAACATTGTCCACAATGAAGGGAGATGGTAGAAAAGAGACCACCAAGAACAAATTAGTAGCAGCAGAGTATCAGCTTCTTCTCAGACTGAAAGCTATCATTTCACTTTGGGAGCTGTTTGGCAGCTGGCTGTGGTGGGGTGAATGTTCTGCTTTGTGAAAAAGTTAAGAACAGAAGGTAAAAAGGGTTCAATGGGGGCACATAACAGATGAGGATTATAGTGAAGGGCTAGAAAGGAATTTTTAAGGTGGTAAGCGAGAGGAAAGAAGTTGTTATATATGAAAGGAGAAAGGACAATATAAAGCATAGACATATATATATATTACAGACAGACATTAGACAGACATTGAGATGGCCAACACATAAATTTATGTGCACACATAGACAGACATTGAGGATCCATCCATGGGTTACAGTTGAAAAGCTGACCCAGATGGAATGGAACAGAACGTTTAAAATAATATGAAGCCAGCAAATCATATAGAAAGGTTTTCCATTTTCCAGGACAATCATGATTGGTGAGGATAAACTCTATTGAAGAAAATCTTTGTGGGTTAGATTCTGCATAGAGCATTCTTAAAAACAATCATAATTTTCAAGTCTAGAAAACTAAGTGAATTGGTAATGAGCACTGTAAGAGGAGTCTATACCATGTAATATTGAAACTATTGAAGAAAATCTTTGTGGGTTAGATTCTGCATAGAGCATTCTTAAAAACAATCATAATTTTCAAGTCTAGAAAACTAAGTGAATTGGTAATGAGCACTGTAAGAAGAGTCTATACCATGTAATATTGATCTTGAGTATCCAGTTTCCTTTTCTAAAGCAATCTAAAATTATGGTCATTATGGTATAATGTTAAACTCCCTACAATTGAAAATAGTTACAATAACATATACAATGAATGAGCTATAGCAGGAGTTCATGGCATGCAGTTGCATATTCCATTGTTATCTGTGTGCATGAACATTAAATTGTTAGCAGGCATAATCAAGTAGAAAATGAATAGATTAGAATTTTTGTCATGACATGAGTCCTGTCTTCTGACTCTAATGTAGTATAACATAGCAATGTGGAACTGGGGTGGACAACCTATGTCTCCAAGTACCATTGTGGACCAAAAGATCAAGGAGTTATTATTGATATAGTAAAATTAAGACATTAAAACCACTTACAATGAGCACTGTAGTGGGAGTCTAAACAATTCCAAATGCATTCTGTCCCTGATTCTGTGGATAAAAGTGTTAGAACATCATTATGATATCTATAAAGATCAATTGATTGGACGCCTACTCAAACTAAATAGATGAATTTGTCATTCATGGGAGAGATTAATGCGGGATTTGGTTTCTATACTTGCCTTTTGAGTAGCTCTTTTAGGGTGGTTTGTTTAGCACAAATATTGTGAATTCTTTATTGTCTGAGAATGTTTTGAACCCGCCCTCTCCCATGTAAAAGAGACTTTCACTAAGTAGTGGACTTTAGGTTGAAAGTTTCTTTCATTTGGTAGGTTGAACATGTCATTCCACTCTTTTCTTACCTGAATTGTTTCAAATGGAAGATCTGGTTTGATTCTTATGTTGTTTCTTTTATACTTTAGCTTTGTTTGTTTGTTTTTTATCTCTCTAAGGAGAGAAATGGAAGAAAGAGGCCTAGTGGATATATATAGGACACTTCATCCCCAGATACCTGGATACACATTCTTCTCCAACGTACATGGGACATTCTCCAGGATAGATTACATGCTGGCACATAAAACATATCTTCATAATATTAAGAGGATAGAAATTTTAGAGGCTACCTTTGCTGACCACAAGGATCTGAAATTATTTGTGAATTCCAAAGAAACAAAGAAGAAAAACTTTAACACCTGGAAGTTAAATAGCTTCATACTGAATAACCAGTGGGTCTGAGATGAAATCAAAGAGGAAATCAAAAGATTCCTGGAAACAAATGATAATGAAGACACAAACTATCAGAACTTATGG
>PVKC010010987.1:0-15555 GCA_004027635.1 Crocidura indochinensis
AATCTATGGGGAACTATTTAAAAAATCACAGGAAGGAAAATGGATGCTAAAAATGGTAGTCTTCATAGTTTCAGGGTATACTTGATTTTAATTTTTTTGTCAATATGCTCTCATTAAAGTAATAATTTATTTTGGAGTGGGAGGGGACAAAAGATTCATAAATCCAAAAAGTAACAAGTGATAACAGAGACAAAATAGGTTAGAGTCCCCATCACTAATAATTTAAGTCAGGGCAAGACACCTGACTTTGACTATTATAACCCTCATAGCCTTGCACAAAGTGGAAACTTAGTAAATGGGATGATTTTATGATGCAAGCAATTGCAGGCTTCACTTTTTACAAGTACAATCTTGTTATACTCAAAGATAGTTCAGGTTAAGAATGCAGAGCTACCAGTTTTCAGTGGTAGTTTTAATCCTTTAGTTAAAAAAAAGTAGTTGATTGTTTCCCAAACAGAATATTTCCATGCTGCTTACGGAGAACAAGCTTATCTCAGAGGAGTTTGTAGCTTTCCAGACATTTATTTAGAGACTGGGAGGAGAGGGGAAGCCCCCCTTTAGGACTCAGTAAGAGGCTATATGCAATCCTCTAAATATAACTTCTCATCTATAGTTTTGACCTCTGGGCAGGCTGAGACCTGGTTTAGTCAAATTGGCTGCCCTTAAAGTCAGAGGAGTTAGAACAAGCCTAGCAGCATCGACCAGATTTCAGAATAAGAGGGAAGATGTCTCTTCCCTAAAGGTACTGAGTAATTGGATGCTCCTGCTACCAAGTAAATTTTCAATGTTGAAATCATTTATGTTTCTAATATGCAAAGAATTTAGAAATGTAGTCAAAGAAAATTATTTGAGATTATTATAGTGAGCAAAAGCCAAGGGGACAGGTGTATTTTATAATACATGTAAAGCTTATGAACAAGCTCTTGAGTTCTTGTAGTTAATGACTACTTAATTTTAAGTTTCACCAAAATTATTTAGAAGTAAAAATAAATTATTCGTTGTAAATTATATCAAGTAATAAAACAGTATTGATTGCATGAACTTAATGCAAGTTTTGTACCTAACTACAACAAAAAGTTTAGCTAAAACAGTAGTGAAATTCACTCTGTGACTTAGAAGTGCAATAGTTAAACCTAGTCAGAGTGTCATGAGAAAAAGAAAAGCACTAGGACAAGGGGATACTTCCAGCTATATAGTCTCCCCAAAATGAGGAATACAGATAAACTAGCAGCAGGGTCCTTTTTATGATTCAGAAGATTATTATTTTTGTACCCATGTCAGTGCATCCCAAGAAGAGTACAACCATTTCTGTTTTATTTGGGGGGGGGGTCACACCCGGCAGCGCTCAGGGGTTACTCCTGGCTCCATGCTCAGAAATTGCTCCTGGCAGGCAAGGGGGACCATATGGGGCACCGGGATTCGAACTGATGACCTTTTGCATGAAAGGCAAACGCCTTACCTCCATGCTATCTCCCGGGCCCCGAGTACAACCATTTCAATTATCTATGCATCTGTGCATTTCTTCTAGTCAATGAGCCACACCCTAACACATAACAAGCATAACTAGACTGAAAAGGTCATAATGGGGAAGCAAAGAAGAACCAAAACACACTTAGAGAGTGAAGATTGTAATTCTGATGGCTCAATCAGTATTATTCAGCTATATATCCTCTCTGATAAGGACATTAGAGAGGAAATGTTGAGGCTATTCAGGAAACTCAAAGGATACTCAGAATATGAGAGAAGAAATAAGAAAAGTTCTTATGAAATGACAGAAGAACTTGGTAGGCACTGTTCTTTCACCTCTTGATATATCTACAAGACTAAAACTCATTAAGTATTACTGACTTTGTGGAGAAAATGGAAGAGGGGGGGTTTTATATATGCATAATACATATGACATATATAGAGAGGGAGCTAATCCTAACAAAGCAAATACAAAATCTTATTCAAAGCACATGAGATGTTCTTCACAATAAACCACATGCGGAGCCACAAATTTACCTCCATAAAATGGAGTATAGAAATTTTATCAGCTGGGGCCCGGGAGATAGCATAGAGGTAAGGCATTTGCCTTTCATGCAAAAGGTCATCGGTTCGAATCCCGGTGCCCCATATGGTCCCCCGTGCCTGCCAGGAGCAATTTCTGAGCATGGAGCCAGGGTGTGACCCAAAAACTAAGAAATTTTATCAGCTATCTTCTCAGACCACGTTGCACTAAAAATAAAAGTGAATTAAAAGAGGAACATTGAAATAATTCTAATATCTGGAAACTGAACAGCTCACTACTGAAGAACCTGTGGATAAGAGAGAAATCAAAGAATAAAACAAAATATTTCTGGACTGAGATATCAGAATTTGTGGGGTATTGCAAAATTATGAGAAAAGTTTATAGTGTTGCAAGCATTCATCAGAAATGAATAAAGGGTCTACATAATAAATTTATTACTCAGACAGAAAATTGTAAAGTGACATCAAAATTATCTAAAAGCAAGTTCGAGGAAGGAAATAAAAAAAAAAACTTAAGAGCAAAAACTAATGAATTGAAAACACACAAAAACTCCAAAAATAAATCAATGAAAGCAAGATAAGAGTCTTTGGGAAAAAAAAACAATATTGAAAGACTATTAGCAAGATTCACAATGAAATTGAGTGCCCTGATAAACCAAATCAGAAATAAATGGAAACATATCACTACAGAAATTCTAATAATCTGTTTTACTTTGAGAATATATATACACAAAACAAGACAACATAGATTAAAGATCAATTCTTGAACTCCTATAATGACCCATATTTGAACCAAGATGGAACATCTAAATAGTTTCTTTCAAGAAATCAAAAATAGAAAACACTTCCAAACATTTTTTTTATGAATCTAAGATCACTCTAGTCATAAAATCAGAGGACAAAAAATATACTTGATAAACTTGGATGCAAAGATCCTGATTAAAATACTAGTAGATAGAACCCACTAATTTATCAAATAGATCATACACCATTACCAAGAAGGATTCAACCCAGGCATGCATGCATGCAAGGATGGCTTAACATATGCAAATCAGGGGTCCGGAAGATAGCATGGAGGTAAGACGTTTGCCTTTCATGCAAAAGGTCATCGGTTCGAATCCCGGTGCCCCATATGGTCCCCCGTGCCTGCCAGGAGCAATTTCTGAGCATGGAGCCAGGAGTAACCCCTGAGCACTGCCGGGTGTGACCCAAAAACCAAAAAAAAATGCAAATCAAAAAACACATATGATATACCATATCATAAACAAAACAGTAAAATAATATGATCATATCAATGGATGTAGAGAAAGCATTTTACAAGTTCTAGATCACTTATGATAAAAAAAAAATCCTCAACAAGATGAAAATTGAAGGAACTTTGCTCAAAACAGTCAAAGCCCATGGCAAACATTATGCTCAATATGAAAAAACTGAAAGCCTTTTCTCTCAGCCTTTTCTCTTTTCTACAAGTCAAGTTAGCCCACTTTTGCCATTTCTATTTAATATTGTACAGGAAGTACTTGACATCACTATTAGGCAAACAAGCACACAGAAAAACACCATAATCATGTGAATGAATGAGAGAACTGGAAAACCTGTCTGGAGTACAGGTGTGGGTGGGGTGGGAGGGAGGGGGACTTGGGACATTGGGGGTGGGAATGTTGCACTGTTGAAGGGGGTGTTCTTCACATGACCGAAATCACAAACACATATGTAGGCAAGTAAAAGATACCAAGGGAAAGAAAGAAGTCATGGTCTCATTTTCAGATGACACATTGTACTTAAAAGTCCTAGAAACTCTATAAAAATGCTTCTAGAAACCATAGATTTATACAATAAAGTAGCAGGATACAAAATTAATACACAAAATTCCTGGCTATTCTTTATATAAATAATGAAAGAGAAAAAATACTAAAACTAATCTCATTCACAACTATACCTCAGGTAATCAAGTACCTTAGAATCAATTTAATCAATTTAGAGGTTAAAAACTATAAAACACTTCCTTCAAGAAGTAGAAGAGGACACAAAGTAATGTAAGCATAGTCCTTGCTTATAGATTTGAAGAATGAACATCATTAAACTGGCTATATTCCCCAAGGTGTTGTACAGAGTCAATTTAGTTACTATAAAATATGAAATATAAAAAAAGTTTTCCAAAAATAAAAATAAATAAAAAAACTCCTGAAGTTCTTATGAAACAATAAACCTTTTTGAATAACGAAAGCACCCTTTGGGGAAAGGAATATGGGAGGCATAGATTTCTCCAACTTCAAACTGTATTATAAAATGGCAGTCATTAACAAAATACATGACTGAAATCCAGCTACAATTATGTTTGTAATCATGGTGCTTAAATAAAGATTTCATATATAAAAAAGTGGTATTCATTAAAATAGCCTGGTATTGGAATAAAGATAGACTAATATTGGGAATAGACTTGAAAATTCTAAAACAAATCTTCAGGCATATGATCATTTAATCTTTAATGATCAAAGAATCAAGAATGTGAAGTGTAGCAAGGAAAGGTTCTTCAACAAGTATTGTTGCGAAAACTGGTCAGCCACAAAAGAAATTCAAATCTCTTTTTATAAAAACCAAAAAACAAAACAAAACAAAACAAAACGATCATCAGTTCGAATCCTGGTGCCCCATATGGTCCCCCCGTGCCTGCCAGGAGCAATTTCTGAGCATGGAGCCAGGAGTAACCCCTGAGCACTGCCAGGTGTGACCCAAAAACCAAAAAAACAAAACAAAAAAAAAAACAAAAAAAAAAAACAAAAAAACAAATCTCTTTTTATGCTAGACACAAAAACCAAACCAAAGTAGAAGAAAGTGTTTCCAGAACTCTCCATATTATTGAAGGTAAATGCATCTTCAAGTATGAAACACCACAGACCAACAAGTAGAAGGAAAGATAAACAGATGAGACTGATGGGACTACATTAAACTGAAAAGCTTTTTCACCTCAAAGGAAATGGTGTCCAGAGTATAAAAACTTCCCACATGTTGGGAAAAACTCTTCACCAATACACACCTGAAAAGAAATAGCTAAGATATATAAGGCACTGCTAGATATCAACAAGAAAAGATCATTCAATCCCATCAAACAGTGGGGAGAGGAGATGAACAGATATTGCTTCAAAAAAAAAAAAAGAAACATGAGTGATAAAAATACACAGGAAAAAAGCTCCACATAATTATCAGTGAGACACAAATCAAAGCATCAATGAAAGTTCATCTCACACACCAGAGACATACATCAAATATTACTAGAGCAAGCAGTGCATGCATGGATGGCAGGAGCAAGGGAAATGTCAACTTGTGGTGCTGGTAGGAATGTCCACTAATCTAACCTTTTGGAAAACAACATGGACAACTCTCAAAAACTAGAAATTAAGCCCCCATACAATCTAGCAATACTTCTTCTTGATTACTTATACCGGAGTCCAGAAAAAATGCAGAAAAGGCCTGTATTCACAATAATCAGGATCTGGAAACAACTCAGGTGACCAAGAACAGATGAGTGGATAAAGAAACTCTGGTAGAAAACAGTAGAAAAACAGTAAAAAACTATGCAGCTGCTAGGAAAAATAAAGTCACTAAATTTGCTTATATATGGATAGATATGGAGAGCATCATGCTGAGTAAAATGAGTTGAAAAAGTAAAAGAGAATGATGACACTCATTTGTGGGATATAAAAAAATATTGTTATAATACATAAAGAGAGCAGACTAGTCAATACAAGGCAGAACTTAGAACGCATATGAGAAATGCTCATGAGATAATGGCACATAGGAAAATCAGCTTACAAAATAGCATTTAATGTGATCATTTAAAAAGATATGTATATTTGATTAAATTTATAGGTATACTTAAAATTGCCTTAAGAAACTACAAAATACCCTACATCCGTATCTTTAATAAATATTTTTAATTCCCCACATTCCTAAACTTTAGTTTACCAGTTTATTTTTAAAAAGTAGAAAGACTGAGAACATTTACTGGGACCACAAAGAAAGACTGAGGTTAGATAGCTTTGTATGCCAAGAGTCTGTAGTTGGTCTTATTGCAGGATGCTTCATGGGTAGGTTCTCTCTGTTTTTAGTCCAAGGTGTTTCCTTTTTATTTTTCACATCTTTTGCTGAGCCTATGCAAAACAGCAACAAAAGCAAAGCAAAGCAAAGCAAACAAAGAAAAAAATACTTGCCACTTATACACTTTTTTGTTTTATTTTATATTTCTTGTCTTTTAAATAGGGAATCCTGCCTTTTTCATAGAAACTTGGGACATGAATTACTTTGTTTTGCCACATATCTCTGTATTTTTCTATAAAACTAAGAAGAAAGAAGTAAAAAAGGGCTGGGGGCCAGGGACCAAGTGGTCTCAGATGCATTGGTGGAAAAAGAAAATAAGGACAGAACTAAATATTCAAGCCAAAGTTAAGAACAATAGAATCAAGAGACCTAAACTTTTACAATCTAAAATTAAATGGGTCTGTTACACTGGCAGGCCAGGAGACAAAGGGTGATGGGAGAGGATTCATTGATTCACTGGTGGAGGAAGGTTGACACTGGTGGTAGGAATGGCCCTGACTCGCTGTATATCTGAAATTCAACCATGAAGGACTCTGTAGATCACAATTGTTTCAATAAAATAAAACAAAAATAATAAAAAGTAGAAATAATTATGTGCACATTATTTATATCTGTCAAGATAGAAAAAAGACAAGATACATCGAAGTGATAGTAAAAATTTTTGTATGTCTAAAGCAGATGAATTTTATTGACCTAATATATTCTTTAGTACACAATAATGTATATAAAATTGTAAAACTGAACTCTTAATTTTATTGAGAAATGACATATATTACTGTTTATTTCAAGTTTACTTGATGATATATTTAATATACATATTTATATATTCACTATATGATTGCAATAGGTTCAATTACATTTACCTAACATTTAAATACAAAATACTAAGAAAATATATAGATAGTTGCATATAGATTGTTTCATGAATTGATTTTTAGTAGCTCATTTTTGTTTACAATTCACACCTCTTTGTGAATCTAATAGTTATGTAGTAACAAATGGATTTCACAATGCAGTTAGCCTTTATAGGTTTATATAGAGACATGCAGGTATCTATCAAATATGTCTAAGCTACTTGAATATATTTACTGTAAAGGCATAGCATAACTCATAGGAACACATTATATTTTCATCTTATGCCCATAGACACTTGTTGAATCTATCAAACAAAGGGGAGGGCAGGTGTGTCTCCAGAAGTTCACTGTATGGTGTAGTATGACATGGTCCCTGATAAAGGTGCACAAGACAATACAAAACATTGAAGGAATTCCAAAGAGGTAATCCAGATTAAAGAAATCAAGAAGAAATAGAATTTAAGTGAGAACATGGTAGAAACATGATTTTGCAACATTGGCAATGGCTGTGGGGCACAACCAGGATGACTCCTGAAATCAGCTGGAATTCATGCCCATAAATCATCCATTAAGTACTAAAGGGTACCTTACTCTTCCTTTGTTCAATATCTGTTTAGATTTATCTTGGTACTTTTAAATTCATAGCGTTTATTTGAGGGCATATACTGAACCAATTGCATTCCTAAAGTGTTGTTAAAGACACATGGAAGTGAATGTCATCTCATTTCCTCCCAAAGGCAAACTCATCTCTCTGAGCTTAATTATAATAAGTATGCATGTATCTCCTTTTCTACTTACTTGAGACAACACAAACATTAGGTAATTACATGTCATTGAATTCATTTGGATCTTTGAATACCTGAGCTTCAAATTCCATCTGACTCTGCAAAATAAAGGTACTTAAATTAGTAGAGACTCCTAAAATGAAGCAGAAAAAATGTATTGTACATGCATTTTCACTCATAAATTAAAAATAGAGTAGTGATTATATTTCACATACGATACCGAAGACATGTATCTATGGTTGGTCTTGAGTGATAAAAGAAAGCAAGATCACATGACAGCTTTCCAGAAGCCATCAGCCCTATGGTTGAGATTGTCCAGAAACAGGAGAGCTTAATGCATTTCAGAAAAGTATATATAAGAACACAAGGCAAATGCTGAGAGTCCAGAATGAGTAACAAAGCCATAGTTAAACTGTGGAGGGGTATAGAGATGCTTCCTGGAGTGCAAGAGGATGGACTCCAAAATGGAAAGAGATTTGGCTTATTAAGATTAAAATCCAAGAGCTAAAGCTCTTGGGAAACCCTGCAAGGGGAGACTTTTGCCTTAGCAAAAGCAGTTCTATGATCTTTCAGAAATAGGGAGATAATACAGCACATATACATGAATCCATCTATACATGCATCATCTATTCATTAATCCAGCTGCTCAAAATTGATTGGACTTCAACTTACTATGTGTCATTCATAGTACAAGGAGAAATATGTAAAGAAATATGTAAAGAAAATATGCAAAGAAAGGTGCCCAAAGGTGACCTTACTTACATATACATAAACAGTAAATATAATGATAAATATGTTGTAGAAAATAAAATCATGAAGGAAAAGGCAGTAAAGTTAAGGAATATAGGAGGGGGGAGATTCATTAAGATGATCTATGACAAACAGAGACAGTAGTAGAAGTCTGAGACGTGAAGATTTTGGAGAAAGAATCTAGAATGATTCTAGAAGGAGGATTCAGTATGTAGTGATGATTTACAGAGGCAGCTGTAAAGCCTCTGGCAAGAGTTAATGGAAGATAGACAGAGACATGGTTGAAGAAGAAAAAGGGGACTCTGCTTAGATTTTAGAGTTCACTGGGGAATTTCCAGCAATGTAAGATTCTGAAAAAATTTGTGTTTTAAATTATTCTGGGTTTTGTGGAGACAGGAAGTAGAAGAAAATGGAAGAGGCTTGATTTAGGTTGGTGCCAAGGGATGTGTGAAAAAGATATTGTGGTCAAGGATATATACATACACATTTTTAAAGGTTAATTTTGGGGACCACTACTAATGGTGCTTGGGAACCATTCCTGGCTCTGTGCTCAAGAGTGACTAATCTAGATTCTCAAGGAGCCATATATGCTGCCAGGCATTCAAACCATGGTGTGGTTGTTGTATATGTATGCAAAGAATTCACCTTTCCAATTTTCTCCATACTACCAGGCCTTAAGTATAAAAAATTAAAGAAATTGCTAAGAGTGCCATGAGAATAAACAAAAGATTAGTCCCATTTACATTTTTAGTGAAGCATCTAGGTATGCTATATATTGTGAGAGGGGCAAGTAAAGGAAAGGCAAATTGGGTATGACATTGGGATTTTATTGAGTGCCTTATAGATATTTTGTGTAGAGGCACAAGATAAAGAGACTGAGACTGCAGAAGACGGTGTTAGGTATATAGTATTATTTATGCCCATCCTCCAGTTAATATTTCAAGAGAATTCTGTGACTCTCAAGACAAAATCCAAGTTATAAGTTCAATAGAACTTGTTTCTATGCATGTCTGCTTCTCTAGTATTATCTTTGATTTCATAAATGTGTTCTAATAGAGCAGCATTTGTGTCTTTTACTCTTTTTTCCTCAGCTGTATTTCATAATCTTAGATTAGATTATATATCTTCATTTTATCCTGGTGAATATGTCTTTAAATATCTTTAAAAATGCAAGTAAGAGACTGGAGAAATAGCACAGCGGTAAGGTATTTGCCTTAGACGCAGAAGGATGATGGTTCAAATCCCGGCATCCCATATGGTCCCCTGAGTCTGCTTGGAGCATAGGAGTAAGTCCTGAGCGCTGCCGAGTGTGACTTGCCCCCAAATGCAAGTAAGTCATCCCCATGCCCATTAGTCACTTACCAGCCATTCCATTATACTGGTTTAAATGCCCTCTCTTAGAACAAGAAATAGTTTAGTACAGGAATAGGCCATGAGCACTAATGAATGTGAGTTCAAAGCAACAATAAAACATTATCTTCTTGATCATAATATTTTGTGAATATTTATAGGAATATACAGAGTACTCCATAATTGGTGAGTAAAGCAGGACAGGTTACTTAAATTTGTCTTTGAGTCTCAGTTTCCTTATCAATACCCTATGTACTTTTATATTGTGTTGTGCCATTTAAATAAGGTAATATAAGGAATAGTATTAGCAAAATTGTTTGGCATCTCTGAATCACTGTATAAGTCATTAACTATTAGAGTAATAAAACTTAACTTGCAGTTGTGCAATCACTTTTATGCTGGTTTATTTTTCCAGGAAAATATTAGCCTTTGAGTGCAGCTGTTGAGCCTTTCATCCATTTTCTGACACACTAAGCCTCAGTAATTGCTTTTTACATGAAAGAATGAGTTAATGAAACAAAATAGTGTCATCCTATTGTATAGTATAAAATGTAAATTTCAAAATATTTGTAATTCTCTAGTGGAATTTTTCTGTTTAGAAGCAATTATCATAAGCATGATTCATAACTCGATAATCAAGACCTTCTTGATTGCTGAACTTAAACTCATATTTTTATACTCTAGTCATAGTAATAGTGGTACCTTTGGATCTGGTAGACATGGTCCAAAAGCTTCCAGTAGAAGAGTCTCTTCTCTTACAGCTACTTCATAGTCAGCGAAAGATAACTTCCCATCATGGTCATAGTCCTACAGAGAAATAACCTCATGCTAGTCAGCAGGTTAAATACTGGGGCTGGAGCGGTAACACAGCTATAGGACATTTGACTTGCATGTTGCCGACCTGGGACAGACCCGGGTTCAATGTCTGGCATCCCATATGATCCCTGAGTCTGCCAGGAACGATTTCTGAGCACAGATCCAGGAATAATCCAAGTGCCACGGGTTGTGGTCCAAAATCCAATCAACCAAACAAACAAACAAACAAAAAGCCAACATACTAATTACAAATACTTTTGTCTTTAATAGTATAGTGTACATAGAAAAGAGTTCTTTGTCAATTAAAATACTAAATCATGAAACGGAAAAGAATTTCTTATTTTATAATAAAAGAGGACAATTTAAATGTTAATTTAACAAGGAGAAATAATTTGAATTATTAATTATATATGATATCAGAGCTCAAAGTTTCAATATAAATTCTGTATGACCCATTTTTACCATTTTTTTAAGTGTTATTTCAACCAAATCTTTAATTCCTTCATCAGGATCTTCTTCAGAAGGCTGTTTGAGAAGGCTGTTTTTCAACATGTGGAACATTTCCTCCTTGGAAATAAATCCATCACCATTCAAATCAAATATTTCAAAGCAATCTATAAAAAATGTAACATAAATTTGATATCATCATTACATATTTACTTTGAAAGTTTTCAAATCAAGGTTTATGCTTTTGATACTTTTATTAATCCTGCATTTAGATTATAATCCTATTTCTAAATTTCTAAAGCAAAGGCTAAGTGCATAATAAAATATTAATAAACTTTATTTATTTATTTATTGGATTTTGGGCCACACATAGTGATGCTCAGGGGTTACTCCTGGCTATGTTTTCAGAAATAGATCCTGGCTTGGGGGACCATATTGGACACTGGGGGATTGAACTGCAGTCCATCCTAGGTCACAGAGGCATGCAAGGTAAACTGCCCCAATATTAATAAAATTTAGAAAATATTTTCTTATCTCAACTAAAAATCTATGCCTATAACTTAAACATTTTTATCTCAATTTTTTTTTGTGGTTTTGGGTTATACATCATTAGTATTCTAGTATTATTCCTGGCTTAATGCCCAAAGATCATTGCTGCTGAGACTCAGGGGACCTTGTGGGGTAAGAAGAATTAAACCTGAGTTGTCCACATTTAAGGCAAGTGCCTTGCCTGCTGTACTGTCACAGTACAGCCTCTTGAAATTATTATAATTTATTTAAAAAAAGACTCAATGATATGGCAAGTTGACTTATCAGATTAACAATAGCCAAAAAACTTTAAGAATTCCACAGCTACAATAAAATAATAATATGCAATATGTAACAAAATAGTATACATATAACTAGCACTTATAGTACATTTCTTGCTTGTCATTATTGCTTCACAAATTCTTGCTTTTTGTTTTTAGCTTTTTAACATTATTATTCATTTGAATGTACTCCATGAAAGAAGCTAAAGTAGATTCAAACCAATCAAGCAACAGAGGTGATAGACAATAAATCCACTCTACTGGGTTCTGAGTAGTGACGGTAGAGGTAAGGTGTCTGCTTTGAGAGCACTAACCTAGGACAGACAGCATTTCAATCCCCTGGAGTTCCATATGGTCCCCCCAAGCCAGGAGTGACCCCTAAGTGTTAAAGGGGTGTGTCCCCCCAAAAATCCACTTTACTGGATGTTAGATAATATTGGTTTAAAATTTTTGAATGTATACAAACCAAAAGGATAGCCTGAAACCTTACATTTCATTTTTTCTTCCAAATTTCCCCGAAGAAACACTGATAATCCATAAATCCACTCTGATACACTTACAGAGCCATCATTGTCTTTATCAAAAGCTCGAAACACTAAGAAAGATAAAAGTCAACATATTATTAAATTTACATTTTATTATCAATAATGAATTTGCACTGTTACTAATTTAAAATTCAGACAAATGTCAGTATCCTTGATTAATATAGAAATAAATTAATAAAGCAACACTGTCTTAGTATTTTAATTTTCATTTTTATATTTGTGTTTTGTGTTTAAGACATCATATTTTACAAAGTTATTATTAGTAGTGTTTCAGGTATATGTTCCAGCACTGATCCTATGGCCAGTATCAACTTTCCTACATCAGTTTCCAGGTTCCCATCCACTCCCCAGTCTGTCTCTATGACAGGCACATTTTTAAGTTTTATTTAAACTATCACATTTTTCTTTCATATTTTGTAAAAACAGAAAATCTTGAATATCTAACTATAGTAATAATTTTATAGAGAATCTGGTATGATTCTTGAAACATATTTCATTACTGTATTTTCTAAGTATACATAATAATATTTGGGGGTTTTATTATGATAAAAAGAGAAATTTAAGTTTTCAAACTGATTTTGTTCACTTCCTTAAACAATATTAAAAGAATATCACTTTTCAATAAATATAAAATCTTAATTCTATTTCATTGAAATAGAAAGGGTATAATAGTAATATAAATACCAAAATATGTCAAAATCCAAGCCATTATTTTTAAAAAATGATGACGGTATTTGTATAATTTGAATCTTTTGTAATATTACCTCTGTCCATAATCATGTCATCTGTCATTCCAAATGTCATATGCAGGATGTTTCGAAATGCATTACGATCTAATCCAACTGCTACACCTTGTCTTTCTGTTCCATCTCCCACCAAATTATGAAAAAGAGTTATAAGACATTTCACTTCAAACTTATTAACTGTAAAAGAAAAATGGATATATTTTAATATTTATCACTTACATTTTAATAAATGTTTACAAATAAACATAAATGACTGTGTAATTGTTGATATCCTAAGTAGAGGCATTCCTCTCTAGATGATGCTTCATTAAAATAAGAGAAATATCTATTAGTTGATATATAAATGTCATATATAATAATCAGTTGATATATGAATAGTATGTCAATTTCACAAAAATTTAAATAAATCAATGTTATTTGATTCATTTACTGGGTAAATACCCAAAATAACTGAAATCAAGGACTCAGATTGCTTATACAACAATATTCAGAGTAACATTAATTAAAATTTGAAAGTAAAGTGTTCATCATATGCATGTATGCCAGCACATGTAGGTTTTTTATTTTTATTTTTTTATTTTTTGGGTCACATCCGGCAGTGCTCAGGGGTTACTCCTGGCTCCATGCTCAGAAATTGCTACTGGCAGGCACGGGGGACCATATGGGGCACCGGTATTCGAACTGATGACCTTTTGCATGAAAGGCAAACGCCTTACCTCCATGCTATCTCCCGGGCCCCAAGCACATGTAGTTTATTATAATATTATGAATATTATTCAGCCTAAAAAAGGGACTATTTATAATATATGAAGCATTATGGATATACCTTAAAGACTTTTTTACAGAGGGAATAAGCCAGATGAAAAAAAAAAAAGGAGGAGGCAGAAAGTTGTGTGATTTCATTGTGATAAACCGAGTTTGATGAAATTCAGAAACTTAAGGTGGAAGGTTGGTTGCCAAGGGCTGAGGAAAGAGATAAAAAAAAAGGAAATATGGTTTAATTGGAATAGTTTCCAGAGATAAATAAAAATATTCTGAAGTTGAATAACGTTCTTAGAGGGTAGCAACGTGAATGTAGTTAATGTGACAGAGCTATACACTTAAAACGCTAAAAATGTGTGTGTTTGTGTGTGTGTGTATTTAACCACATAAAATAAAAAATGAAACAAAAAAAGAGAAAAAATTCTAGTCCTTGGGGAAGAAAAGGAAGAGCATGTATTTATTTTAGAGCAGGTATTGCGCTTATTTTTCTTTTGTTTGATTTTTGAGGGGATGAGACTTCATTGAGAAGTGCATAGGGGCTATTCCTGGTTGACATTGGGCAGTCATTCCTAGTGGTCCTTGGGAGACACCATTATGAATCGAACCCTCTACTCCTGCAAGGCAAGAACTCGCACTGCCTGTTAAACTCTCTCCCTAGTCTCAACTCTATGAAGAACGATGCACTCAAACATGGAAATGATGGAATGCTTATGTGGAGAGGGGAAGTTTGATTAGCCACTTTCTATTTCAGGTGACCATCTTTTAGAATGTATAACTGAGTTGGTCTGTTTGGTTGGTGGCTTAGGCCACTCCCTGTGGTCCTCAGAGGTTGGTCCTAAGATCGGGGAAAAAGGTCGAATCTTCGGAAACCTGGGATGCTGGGGATCAAGCTGGACCTCCTGCATGCACATAAAGCAGGCACTGCAGCCCACTCGGCCATCCCCTGGCCTTTTGGAAGATCTTTATTTACTAAATGCTCATTTTACCACCGCCTGCAATTCAGCAGAATGATGCCCCCTTTTCGCTTAGGTAGCTCTAGAAACTCCAGAACTGGGACTCTGGGTGGTTTAAACGCCATTAGCATGCAGTTACATGCTTTCTTCCTAAACCTGAGGCTGAACCCACAAGTATCTCAGGGTTTTACAGACCACGCAGCTATGACGCCCAAGTTAGGGAAGAAAAGCAGGCGAAATGCACGCCTGCAACCACAGGTCCGGGTGCCCGAATCTTGGGCATCAAGGGTCCTCAACGACGTCCTTGAGCGGGTGTTAATTGGGGGCACCCCGGGCGGGCTTTGGGGCTCTGCAGATGGGACAGGGAAGCCTCCCATCTCGTCCCGCCTGGGTGTTACTCACAGTGCTTGCTGTTTTTGGTCAAGGTGTCTGTCAACTTCTGCAGCTTCTTGCGGTTCATGCTGATCACTCAGAGAATTCCACGCAGCCGCTGTCCATAGGCGCGGGGCTCCCTGGACCCTCGCGAGTCCCGGGCAGGGGCTGGTCTCCATTGCCCGGCGCCAGGAGGATCAACACACAATGCCGTCATGACAACCATCCCGCCCGCCTGCGATTGGCTCCCGGGATGGG
>PVKC010010988.1:0-25157 GCA_004027635.1 Crocidura indochinensis
GGAGAGAGAGAGAGAGAGAGAGAGAGAGAGAGAGAGAGAGAGAGAGAGAGAGAGAGAGAACCCAAATGACATTGTATATGGGGAACCAAGATCCATCTCTGCGTTGCATAATAAACACTTTTTGGGCCACTCCTACTGGTGCTCAGGGGTTACTCCTGGCTATACTCTCAAAAATCACTTCTGGCTTGGGGGATCATCTGGGATCCTGGGAATCAAACCCAGGTCCGTCCTGGGTCAGCCATGTACAAGGCAAATGCCCTACCACTGTGCCCCACAAACATTTTTTCTTAAGCATCTGAGCTTTAAATGCAAATATTTCATTTAATTGTCAATAAACCACAAGCACAGGAAATTAAGAGAAATAACAGCAAGACTGACCTCCAATCCTAGTCACTTTGCTGATACCTAAAGCCAGGTAGTTTAATGCTAACTGACCATGGACACCCTTGATCTGAATTGAGTCATTTAGGTGATTAGAACCCCATTGGATAGTTGGAGCAAAAGTACAGCGATAGTACATAGGGTGTTTGTTTTGCACCTGGCTTCCTCAGTTTCTATCTCTCACATCTAATATGGTCCTTAAAATCTGCCAGGAGTGATTCCTGACTGCAGAGCCAGGAGTAACAACTGAGTATCACTGGGTGTGCCCCAAATTGCACTGCCCACAAATAATACCATGTATTCGGCTTGGGTCATAGTATAGAAGGTTGTGATTGTGCCTTGCAGGTAGCTATCCTGGGTTCAGGTCCGTAGTATTGTATATTACCCAAGCCTTCCAGGAGTATTCTTGTTAATTAAGCCAAAAATAAGCACTGAATAACATTGAATGTGACCCAAAAACCTTAAAAAAGATCACATCAATTGGAGTTGGCAGGGCCTGGATTCCGAAACCAGCCCACAGGTTACTCTGGTGTGCAACTACTTAGAAGTGGGATCCTAGTGTGTAACTTTATCATCTTGTATTTGAGCAAATATTTTAGGAACTGCAAGGCACAGTAACTGCTAAACTTTGTCTCCTGACTCAACAATTATCTCAACACTGAAGCAAACAAGCAGGGTCATTTTATTTCTGCTTTTGCTTGTTTGGTTTGGGGGCCACACCCATGCCAAGGGCTACACCCAGATAGGTCCCAAGGCAGCTCCCAAAGATGCTGGGTGCAGATGGTGCCAGGACTGAACCTGGGGCCCCTATACATAGAGCATGTGTTCCTGCCTCTTTTGACCTGAAATAGCCCCCTTTCTGGGATTGGGGAATTGGGCTATATCTGGCTGTGCTCAGGGCTTACTCCTGACAGTGCTGAGGGGACTATTCACAATGGTGGGGATCAAACAAGGGTTTGCAAAACAAGCTCAACCTCGTACTGTCTCTCTAGCTCAGATTCAGCCTTCCTAAACAACCTCTTGGTACTGGGTTGGTTTCCCTTGTGCATCCAGGTTTGGGAGCTGACCCAGTCATGTGCACTTTTTCTCACAGTGACTAAACAGTGCTTTTCTTTTTTATTGGGGAAGGGGGGTTCTCTTCCTGAATATGACCTGTTAGCCTCTTGGTTCATATATTCATATATTTCTAACAAGGTGGATATCTGACATTTGTTTCATAGTACAGGTTTGTTTTTATTTTAATTTTTGCCTTCCAGAGTGCTCAGTGGAGCCAGGACTGGTATGGGCAATACTTTGCTTAGCTATGCAAACCTGATGGTTCAATGCTTGGGCCCAGGGCTGGAGATATGGTGCTGCTCAGGCCAGGTAGTCCTATGAATCACCAGACACATGAGGCTGTTCTCCAAAGTGGAGGATGTAGTTCAGATAGAATTTGGGTCTTGGGGCTGGAGTGACAACAGTGGGTAGTGTGTCTGTCTTGTATACAGCTAGCTGGGTTCAATCCCCATAATCCTATATGGTTCTCCAAGCCCACTAGGAGTCATTCTTTTTTTTTTTTTTTGGAGTCATTCTTGAGTGCAGAGATAGGAGTACACCCTGAGCAGAGCCAGATATGACCCCAGAAATGACAACCACAACCAAAGAAGCTAGGGTTCATCATGGAAAAACACTAACCCCTTAGTCAGTCTCTTGAGGCCCTTTGAATTTGGGGAAGGGGTGTACCATACTAACCAGTGTATGTGAGGATCACTCCTGTCTATGCTGGGAGACCATATGCAGTGTTCAGATTGACCAGGTCCTCCACCTGCTGGGCAATAAATAGCCTTCCTGCCTGAAAGGTTTTTAAATATTTTATTAGCATAAATGACTTTATAATCTTTTTACCCCTCTGATTGAGTAAAAATAAGATGTCTAGACTGTTCCCATAAAATTTATAATTTGCTTACTGTTCTCATAAAATTTCATACTTTTTTTTAATTTGCTAAAGTTTACATCTGTGAACATTAGAGAATAAATATGGATCACAGTTTCTGTTTTAGCAGCAATCCTCATATGAATTCATTCAAGTGGAATTGGAATGTAGTCCTATGAAAATATAAAATCATATCCCTAGGGGGCTGGGCGGTGGCACTGGAGGTAAGGTGCCTGCCTTGCCTGCGCTAACCTAGGATGGACCGTGGTTCGATCCCCCAGTTCCCCATATGGTCCCCCGTGCCTGCCAGGAGCGACTTCTGAGCAAATAGCCAGGAGTAACCCCTGAGCGTCACCGGGAGTGGCCCAAAAACAAACAAACAAAAAATCATATCCCTAAAATGGCCAATTTAGTACAGAGAATCTTGAGGAAATATGACATGAGACTGAGTCCCTGTTTCATCCATGTGAGACTTGGAGAGGGATTCAGTCTCACAGACATGAAATATGAGCTCTGATGGAACCTTCAGACAGAACCTTACAGTAATATTTGCAAGAAATTTATGCAAGCTAGAACCCAGATCTAATCCAGTTGATTCCTTATCGAGTCCAGAAGCACAAACCCTTTCATGCAAAGCAGAACCAGAACCATCAGAGTCTCAACAACTTTTTATTAACATCTCATTTCACAAGATGATAGCACACAGGTCAGGCTACAAGGATGATATATATTTTTAATATCAGTGAGCAAATATCCCATGGCCCAACTTCAGGCACAGCAGCTGCACTTGTCTGTCGATGACCCTTTGCACACACAGGCCTTGGCACACTTATCACAGCCCTTAGGGCAGCAGGAGCAGCAGCCTGGGGGAAGAGATGGCAGAGTCATGTAAGTGCAGAGCAATGACTCCCATCCATTTCCACAGCTTTGTTGCAGGGCCAAAAGGACCTGAGAACAGAATCTGGTCTCTGAGTGCCTCCCTGGTCCCACCCAGCTCCCCTGACCAGAACACTCATTTTTCTTTACTTTTTTTGTCTTTGTTTTTGTTTTTGGGCACACCCAGCACGGTTCAGGGTTACTCCTGGCTCTATGCTCAGAAATCGCCCCTGGCAGGCACGGGGGACCACATGGGATGCCGGGATTCGAACCACCGTCCTTCTGCATGAAAGGCAAACGCCCTACCTCCATGCTATCTCTTCGCGCCCCCTCCCCCCACTCACTTTTCTCACTGGAGGTACATTTGCAGTCTTTGCACTTGCAGGAGGTAGTAGTACAGGTGCAGTTGCAGGAGCCACCTACAAGGAGAGAGCAGGCAAGAGTGGGAGGACCCAAAGAGCAGTGTGTCCCCAAGTGTCTGCAGCCTCCTGGGTCACAGCTCAGCAATCAGCTCAGTAAGGTCAGTCTGAAGGCCCCAAACTGACCTGCTGGGGGTGTCCTCTTATTACCCTCTAAGAGAGAAAAGGCTTCAAGACTGAACCCAGACTGATTTTAGGATCTGAACCCCAATTTAAGGTGCCTTGTTCCCCCTCTCATGGATTCTTCAGCTCAGTGTGCAGTAGAACTCTGGTTGGAGTCTTCCGGGGATGGGGAGAGGTTGTAGGAGGCCACCAGAAACCATACATCTGGATTCAAAAAGAGAGGTATGGATGGGGAGGAAATGCTCTCCGGATGGAGCCTGGTTGTGAAGAGAGAAAGCAGGAAGTAAAGGACTCACTTCACCTTCAACACAGAAAGCTCCATCAACCAGGCTCCGTTTAGGTAAGGGGCATCCTTGGACCCAGAAAGAGGGCTGCTTACCAGTGCAGCATGTGTTCTTGGAGTCCATGTCGCAGGGAGGTGAGGATGCAGGTGCAGTGGGAGAGATGATTAAACTTGCTAGCTCTCTCTTTCTCTCAGCTTTGGAAAGAGTGGTTTCTCCTGGGGATGCCCAGCTGACTTTATAGGGGTGGAGGCAGCCTGGATGCAAAGCCCCGCCCCTCACAGTGCAAGCTCCACCATGGATGCCCTAAAGCTGGGCGGAGCCAGGCATGCTGGGCTGTTCCAGGTTCCTGTGCCCCATCTGGTGTGCAGCTATTTCCATACAGCTGCCTAGGACCCCATTCAGCTGATCCCTTGATTCGCTAGTTCCCTCGCTGGTCATAGAACACCTGGTTTCTACTTTTCCAATTATTTTGATCAAAGCATCCCACTCCTACCAGGCTCATTGCTCTTCTTATGCCCAAGCCTGCACTTTGTCTACTAGTTCTCTATTTCCTGAAACCATGTGCTACCCCTTAGGAAGATTTGGTCATAGGCTTATTGTCAAGACTGTGTATCAAGGACTTGTCATGCATTTGGCCTCGTGTCATTTCCTGAAGGACATATAATCTGAGTCTCTTCTCCTGACAATTCTCTAATTTCTCCTCATAGCAAGGATCGTAAAGTGGGCCTTTTACATCCTCCTATTTTGAAGGAAGTTGTGAATAGTTTGTCTTGTTTTTACCCATCAGAGAGCTCCAGAAACTCCCCCCCCCCAATGCAGGATAGAGATTCCTCTGCATGGGGAGTCCCCCCTCACAAACCCACACACAAAGGCTTTATAAAATGGCAATGGAAGAAAAGTGGTTCTTCTCTCTAGATCACTAATAATTACACAGAATTTCCTCCGTGCCAAACATCATCAACACTTCACCACAGGGGCCGGAGAGACAGCATGGAGGTAAGGCGTTTGCCTTACATGCAGAAGGACGATGGTTAGAAAACTGGCATCCCATATGGTCCCCCGAGCTTGCCAGGAGTTATTTCTGAGTGTAGTAACCCCTGAGCACTGCTGGGTATGACCCGAACCCCCCCCCCTAAAGTTCCTTTGCAACATGCCCAGTGTTGTCCAGAGCTTCCCTGGTAAATCTCTGTCACTCCCAGATAAAGGAAGGTCAAAGACTAAGATTGGCTCAGACATGAACCCACACTCCCTACTACATTCATCTGGGAGGGACACAGTGACACAGGACTCTATTGAGATCTTAAAGACAGCTTTATCTGGAAGTAAACTAATAGTTATTTTCAGATGTAAGCCAGAGTCCGTTTGCTTCTGTAGCCAGTATGTAGTAAAATGGATTTTGTTGACAGGAGCACAGAGTCCAAGCAAGCCACTGTTAACAGCAATGGCAGTTCCTTCAGCATCTTTGAGAGCTTTCAGACTCTCTGGATCTTTAACCCTAAACTGATCTATTCCTGGGAAGAGGACAACTCTCTCTAGGCAACTGGTCATATGCAGGCTGTGCTGATGAGAACAACACAGGTCACACCGTGGAAAACTCCAGGACAGCATAATCTTTGGAAGTAGATGCTGTCTTTCCAATGGGAATGATACCAACACACATATAGTTCTTGAATTTTTACATTGAGCAACTGGCATTAACCAGAATTTGGAAGAATAAAGATTAATTCTGACACAGATGAACCATTTACTTTCTTAATAGTCTGAAAATGAAACTCAAAGTGACATAGGGGTTTTGACTGCTGCATCTTGGCTTAATGTCTCCCCTTGAAATCCAGGGGCAGTGAGAGCCCTAAACACTTAACATAGCAGAAAGGCACAGGGCCCTTAGTTATCAGCATTTAGCATGTTCATGGACTTCAATTTCCATCCATCAAAAAAGAACACAACTGAATTCTCATTAGCCATGCCAGTAAGTATAAGGGAAGAGAAAATCACAACCAGTCAACTGTGGCCAGAGAACCAGAGAGAAAAAGTTCCGGTCCTTTGTGAGTTCAGTGACCTGTGGGTTTCTTTTTTTGTTTTGCTTTCATTTTTGAGCGACACTAGGTGGCGCTCAAGGGTTACTCCTGACTCTATACTCAGAAATTACCCATGGCAGGTTCAGGAGACCATATGGATGTCAGGTATAGAACCTGGGTTGGCTGCGTGCAAGGTAAACGCACTACCCACTGTGCTATCACTCTGACCCGAATTGGTCCTTTCACCTCTCTGAGTCTCCACACAGACCCTGCACTAATTGTTGTATGACTGCATGCAAGATGAAAACAAGGATGCTGCTTCTAATAGATGTGTGGTCTATAAGGGTAGTGAGCAAGCTGTTATAGGGCCTGTAGGACTGTCAGGATTGTGTCATTCTGACTGTGCAGTTCATGAGCTGGATCTGTGTTCTAAGCTGTTTCCAGATCTGAGGGCACATTCTGGATGAAAAAAGGGATATTTGTGGTGTTGACTGACAACAGACCCATTTGTTTTTAGGTTCTTTATAGAGTCAAATGAGGCTCAGAGACTGGAAATACCAGAACCTGGAACTGTGTCAGGATGCTCTAAGAAATAGCTCCCAAGTTGGGTTTCTAATGTGGATATAGTGTGGAGAACTGAGGTGTAGGTCTATCCAATATGGAGGAGTTGGACAGCATGAAAAAATCAGAAATATGTGCATGGTGAAGTCAAGGGACACTGTTAGTTATTTTCATCTGCTCTAGTACCAACACTTCCTGCAGATGGGGTCAGGAGATCACAGGCGTGTTTCACTTTGCACAGCTATTAGGCTGTGACAATCATGTCCAATCACTGTGTCCTGTAGCCCACCGTATTCAACACTTTGAGGGTGTAGCTTATCTGGCCCAGACCCTGTCTTCACACATATGTACAGTGAAGGTGGGTGCTCAGTAATTTGTTAGAACAGGTAGTCACAGGTTTTCTCAAAAGAAATGCTGCAATGGTCAGGCACTGGCTGCTGGGGCTGTGGGGTGCCCACCTGAGGAAGCCAGAATGTTGTGACCTGGACCTCCCAAGCTGTCTGTGTAGTATATGAAAAAGTTTCCATAAGATTAGTCTTGGAATTGTTGTATATAAAAATATTTCCTTAGGATTGTTCTGTGACTATTGCCCCACCTAGACCTTCCAGGTGGGGGCACCGTGGAGTTTGCAATAAATAGCTTGATGCACAGGGGAGAGGGGTCCTTTTTGTGAGGGTTGATTGCAGGCTGCAAGAGGACTCTCTCTCTCTCTCTCTTTGCCCAATCTTTTACACCCTAACCTTCTTGTCTGTGTGGATTATTATTTGCTGCGGAGAAATATTACCAAGGTCTCCCCCCGAAAGGGACAAGGGGATGGGAAGTAATTTCTCATTCTGGGGACTGTTCGTGGATTCACAAATACCCAACAAAGGATTTAACAGCACAGATACTTTACATCTGTGAGGAGAGAAAGCTAATAGCAATGAATATCTCCTCAAGTCGTTCCCAGGGGGCTTTGAGAAGGAGAGAGAGGTTGTTGGCTAAAGAACTGAAAGGAAGAGGCAGTCTATATAGCTCTGGGTTTGAGAAAGAGAGAATGATAGGGATAAGAGCAGAGCAAGCAGCATCTTGTGCTGCTTTTTCTCAGGCCAAGGACCATACAGGCAGAAGACTGTGCCTCTGTCCCAGGCTCTGTTTCATTCACTCTGCCCACAAATGCCAGGTTTTTCCTTAAATACCTGGGCAGATATTCATTATAAGGGGGAACGTGTCCATGGGGTGGATCCAGGGGCCTGCCCCAGTCCAATTATCATTCCAAGAGGACTCCAGAATGCCCCGAAGCTACATTAAATATATCATCAGACACCCCTCACTATTCAGATGCTCAGGATCTGAATTCAATGACTACTATTTCAATCATAAAAAAAAATTCCAGTTTTATTGAAAGTAATTTTTAAATAATT
This sequence comes from Crocidura indochinensis, assembly GCA_004027635.1. NCBI lineage: Eukaryota > Metazoa > Chordata > Mammalia > Eulipotyphla > Soricidae > Crocidura > Crocidura indochinensis. Next base: position 7,978 of record PVKC010010988.1, read on the forward strand.
TTTTCTTTTGGCAGAACTTCACCATGCAGTGCATAGAGAACATCCCAACTGAGTACTCTGGGTTCATTCCCAGCATTGCTCCATGGGTCACAGGCCCCATAATTTATAGCCACATTCTCTAAAGCTGGAATGATATTACAGTGTGTAAGACTTTTGCCTTGCATGATGCTGACCCGAATTCGATTTACAGCATCCCATATGGTCCCCACTTTCTCCCTTCCCCACCATGAAGACCAGCAACTGCACCTGTTTCCAGCTAAGGAACCCAGAACCGCGTTTCCTTTTATGTCCGCTGGGACCCGCCCAGAACGTCCTCAGCCAATCCGTTCGCTGGGAACCGCCCAGAACGTCCTCAGCCAATCGGAATGCGGGCTGAGAGTGTCACTTGACATGTGACTTAGCCGCACTTGGTGCGACCCCGGAACCCGTACGGTACGTTCACGGCACCGGGTGAGTGTTCACGGTCCGCGGTAAGTGTACGGCACCCCGTAAATTTACGGCACCGGGTGCGATCACCGTACTTGCAGCGGCCCCGGCACCCGGTGAAGTGTGGCCGCGAGCAGCCGCACTTGGTGTGGCCCCGAGCCAATGCACCTTTGCGGCTCTGCCTGCGACCTACTGGATATGTGCGGCCCTCTCCCAGGACTTGGTGCGGCTCCACGTCCCGGACCTGGTGCGTCCTGCCCCACCGTACTTGGCACGGCGCCGCCACCACCGCAAAGGAGGCCGAACCAGTGCATGGTGCTGGAATCCAGCACCGCCAGCCTCATGGCCGCTACAGCCCTGTCGCCGCCGCCTTGGAGGCTGCTGTCCTTGCTTCCGCCTCAAGAGGCGCTGGAGAGATAGCATGGAGGTAGGGCATTTGCCTTGCGTGCAGAAGGATGGTGGTTTGAATCCCAGCATCCCATATGGTCCCCCGACCCGGCCAGGAGCGATTTCTGAGAATAGAGCCAGGAGTAACGCCTGAGCGTTGCCGGGTGTGACCCAAAAACAAACAAACAAATTCTGGATCTTTTTATTTATTTATTTACTTACTTACTTATTTTAGTTTTGGGCTGCACGTAGCAGTGCTCAGGTGTACCTCCTGACTCTGCATAAGAAATCACTGCTGATGTGGTCAGGGGACATACGGAATACCAGGAATAAACTGGATCAGCTGAGTGCAAGGTAAGCACACTACCCGATGCGATATCTCTTAGACCCCTAGGACAGGTTTTTAATTTAATGTGCGTATGGGGGGTGGGGGAGACAGAGAAAGAGACAGAGAGACAGAGACAGAGAGATTTGGGGCACTTCCCAGCAATGCTCAGGATCTTCTCCTGCCTCGGTACTTGGAGGCTTTGGACGGGTCTGGACGGGTCTTTCCTGGTCATCATAAGAACCATGTAGTGCCAGGGACAGAGCAAGAGTCTAGGTATAGAAAGCACATTAGATGCTTTGAACCCAAAATAGCATGATGCATATGTAGTATCATGAGGCAGGAAAGAGAAGCACAGGCAGGTACCGTTCCCTAGAGTGAGTGACAGACGTTTGCCTTGCAGGCTGACTGCAGCTTCCTAGCCTCTAAGATGCTCTTGCCCCATGCCCCCATCAGGTGCGCACACATGGAAGATTAGGGCCCTGAGTCCTTCTCAGAGCAGTAGCAAGGGTCCCTGGGCTGCTCTCAGGTCCCTCTATGGCCCAGTGTGCTCTGGGACTTCAGTTTCTATCCCCGGAGACAGGTCACAATTGGACTCCCCCAGCCCCCTTCCTGAGAGATGAGGGGGCCTGGATCTAGAACACAAATCCCTCAGGACCAGCTGCTTTTCCCATGGGGAGGTTGTGGGCTGTGTAACCTTGGGTTTCATCTTTTCCTCCCTCTGTGCTGATCCTGACTCCTGGGAGGAACAAAGGGCACCCGTAATGGGGAAGACGTAGTGCCTGTGGCACCCCCTTTGTTTGGAGGCTTCTGTAACCCCACCCCACCCAGGGTGTTTCTGCAGGGGTGGGCAGTTGAAATAGCATGTTGTTGGGGGTGGGTTGGATGGATGTGCAGAGGGGGTCATACAAGTCGTGGTAGGTGCTGGTAGGTGGGATTCTAGAAGGACAGGGCGGGGAAGCGGGCAGTCGGACAGTCTGGACTGATGGAGGATGGACAGACACAGAGATAAACAGAGGGGATGGGGACAGATGCACATCCAGAACAGAGGACAAGCCCATGGACAAGGACCGACACTTTTTTTTTTTTTTTGGTTTTTGGGTCACACCCAGCAGCGCTCAAGAGTTACTCCTGGCTCCATGCTCAGAAATTGCTCCTGGCAGGCATGGGGGACCATATGGGGCACCTTTTGCATGAAAGGCAAACACCTTACCTCCATGCTATCTCCCGGGCCCCAAGGACCGACATTTTTGATGGAATTGGCAGGGAGGGGCGGGAGGGGCAGACAGGAGACTGATGGGGGTTAAGAACGAAGCCGCAGACAGAGTCAGAGCCACAGCAACATGGTTTATTGAGCCCCATAGCTGAACCACGAGTGATCCGACATTCCTGACTGGCCTATCAACCAGCCAAGATCATGGGCCTTGAATGAGTCACAGGCTCTAGCCATTCAGACCCAATCCCGTTCTCCACCCTGCAAGTTGCAGGAACAACAGACTTGTGGTGTGCCGTTCCTCGATGGGCAGAGTCTTCCGAAAGGATCGGTATCGGAAGGCTGGAGAAAGTGACTCGTTCTGCAGTTGATGGTCTTGGAAGGTCACTTGGTTGGTTAAGGTGAAGGTGGTCGCTCTAAGCACTGGGGCTTGGCGGTCCTGAGAAATGACGTAGCTCCAAGATTTGGCCCAGGGAGCCTAGCAATTAGTGATAATTTTTGGATCCAATAACACTGCATGCTACTCCATGCACTTGCTACTCACTACCTAGCACAGCTAATCTGTGCAAATTCCTACCCACTGGCCTCTAGCTGACAACAAAATCGAGAGTGAGTTGAACTGCAAAACAGGACTTGTGCAGCTGGCAGCCTGTGTTGCTGTTGGTTTGACTCTGTCTGCACATGAGCTTCAAGCACTTGAAGAAAGCTTAGTTATTCTAGGAATACCTATAGGATTATGAATGCAGAAATACTCTACGTGACTCTACCTGTGATTAATCGTGTGCCTCTACTAGGAAGGTCTTGCTTTGACATGACACACTGAGCCTTCACTAGGGTGGATGGTGTTTGGCGAGGAGGTCATCAACGCCATAGGAGTCAAGGAATCTGGAATTCCCCTGGTTAGGGCCCAGTGGCCAGTCGCATAGACCTGGCAGTGGTGGGATACATGGCCCCTCGTTGCCGGTGGGGCACACATGTGAAAGACACAGCGCATCTCTATGCCCTTTTCGCTCTGTGGTGTGATCTGGAACGCCATGAATAAAAGGAACCCATTGAAATCACGATCTTCCACTGTGTTGGGACACTGATTGACCAGGAGGTGGATACAATCAGTTTCTTCCCACGCACACCATAGAAGCGCTCGCCTCTTGACCATAACTCTGTTGAGAAAATGAAAATTAAGGTAGAACCTCCCACCTGGAGGACTGAGGGGGGCACTTAAAACAGCATTTGAGGCTTCTTCCAACACATACCCTATCCCAGAGTAAACTCCCCTTCTTGACTCTCTGTGTAGCAAGGAGGATTGGATATACCCCCAGGGGGGATTGAAGGAAGTTTTTAGATTGTTGTCCAACTAACATGCCACAAACATTCGCCTCTTGACCATAAAGGGAATTTCATGGAGTAACACTCTGGAGGGGGCTTAAAGGGAGGTACTTACTTGACACTAGGATGTAGCTCTCTCGGGCAATACGCATGTCGCATAAGATCCACAAGTCACCTATAAAGAAAGCTGTATTACGTACACCATGGAAGTTCAGATCACAAGGATTTGAACGACACCTGCAACGAATAACCGGAACAATGTTCATAAGCATGTGTAGTCATGATGTGGAGTCTGAAGATCACCAGAAGCACCTCCCTTTCAGTTCCCACCTCTCAGGGTTTACTGCCACAATAGAGACCACCATGCTCGAGCTAACCACAATCAGGGACACAGATAATTGCAACACACTCAATACGACTATTATCAGTAATACAGCCCAAACCAAGAGAAGGTGAAGGCAAGCACAGTTCAAGACAGCCACCATCTTGCCCATGAATGATACCTACCCCATACTTAGGCATAAAGACTCTACTTAGAAACTATGTCTAGGTGTGAATACCAGCATTGTTTTGATATTTGGCTTCGTCAGTGGCCTAAACCTCTGTAATGTCTGGTGTTCTGGTAGAAAGAACGGATCCAAGAGGCGAAGCGAGAGCACAGCGCTAGGGCATTTGCCTTCCCTGACTGACCTGATGACCTGGATTCCATCTCTGGTATCCCATATGTCCGTCCCCCCCCCAAGCCTACCAGGAGCTATTTCTGAGAGCAGAACCAGGAGTAAACTCTGAACGCTGCTGGATGTGTGCCCTCCCTCTTGCAAAAAAGAACAGGTCCAGATCGCATCCTAAAAGTGATGGGGGCTATAACAGTTACCTGGCCCCCTCAGGTCACCCATGCTGTATAAATTCATTAGAATTCATTATTGATCAATCAGTATTGATACCTATCATTTACATAAGCCAGTAAGTCACTTACACCATAAGGACTTAGTATTTATACTGTTACATGACCAGTAAGCCCTATGAGCTAATTGACATAAATGCACAAGCCATTAAGACTTTCTGATTTTGAGGGGCTGGAGAGATAGCATGGAGGTAAGGCGTTTGCCTTTCATGCCGGACCGAGGTTCGAGTCCCTATGATCCCCTGTGCCTGCTAGGGGTGATTTTTGAGCATAGAGCCAGTAGTAACCCTGAGCATAGCTGTGTGTGACCCAACCCCCCCCCCCAAAAAAAAGACTTTCTGATTTTGCTTAACATAGTTATTGAGACTATTAAGCACCTTGGTCTTGAAGACTAGTAAGCCATAGTTTAATCAGGACACCTTAGTATTATGCTCATCAATGTTCTATCAATGTATCAGTAAAAATGTCCAATAAACAAATTCGTACAGCATTTATTGTTGGCAAAATCAATAACCCTTGGCCCCAGTGATGCAACCCCCATCCTTCCTACCCACCACATTATCAATGATCCATAGAAACTATACATCACTTCAGAGGCCTGCCTTGTAGCTGGTTTCTCTAGGTAGCCCTGCCCATGAAGGGTTAATATCTAGCAGTCCGACCACAAGAGAAGTTCTGGCTCAATATACAAAGAGGTAAACTGAGTCCACATTAACATAGCTCTCTCCCATATATATCAAGCAATGGGGCTTGGCCTCAGGATCAATATCCACATCATCAATAGCATTCACCATATTGTCAATCCCCCAGAACTCTAGTTCCCATCAAAGACCCCTCTTGTAGGAGGCTCCTCTTAGTCGCCCTTCCCCTAAAGGGTCAGTTGTCCACCGGTTCCATGGCGCTAGTCAATACCATTGGGAAGTGGTACCCAAACGTCTATTAGCACCACTGAGACACACTTGATTCTCTCTTGATTAATAATCAATACAAGTCCCTTTCCTAAAGAATAAGCAATAGTCCAAAAACCAAGCCCCTGATCAGTAACACCGAGACTACCCCGTTAAATCAAAAAAGCCACACTTACTTTGAGTAGAGCTGTGGTTCCTGTATGCAGATGCCTGTCTGCTTTTGAAAGGCAGTGAAGTAGTTGTCAGCAACAGCTGAGGAGCCCAGCACCGCCTTTCCATTTATATGCCCGCTGGGAACCGCCCAGACGTCCTCAGCCAATCGGAATGCAGGCTGAGAGTGTCTTTGACATGTGACTTAGCCATACTTGGTGTGGCCCAGGCACAGGCACCATAAATCTTTATGGACCACAGTAAGTGTACGGCAACCCGTAAGTGTACGACATCCCGTCAGTGTACGGCAACCCGTCAGTGTACGGCAACACGTAAGTGTACGACACCCCGTCAGTGTACGGCAACCCGTCAGTGTACGGCAACACGTAAGTGTACGACACCCCGTAAGTGTACGGCAACACGTAAGTGTACGACACCCCGTAAGTGTACGGCAACACGTAAATGTACGACACACCGTAAGTGTATGGCAAACCGTAAGTGTACGGCAACCCATAATCCTTTATGGTCCGCAGTAAGTTTACGGCACCCCAAAATGGCTAACATGTCAAGCGACACTCTCAGCCTGCATTCCGATTGGCTGAGGACGTCTGGGTGGTTCCCAGCGGACATGTAAATGAAAAGGCGGTGCTGGGCTCCAGAGCTGTTGCTAACAGCTACTTCATTGCCTTTCAAAAGCACACAGGCAGGGGGCCGGGCGGTGGCGCTGCAGGTAAGGTGCCTGCCTTACCGAGCTAGCTTTGGACAGACCACGGTTCGATCCCCCGGTTCCCATATGGTCCCCCAGGCTAGGGGCGACTTCTGAGCTCATAGCCAGGAGTAACCCCTGAGCGTCACTGGGTGTGGCCCAAAAACCAAAAAAAAAAAAAAAAAAAAAAAAAAAAAAAAAAAAAAAAAAAAAAAAAAAAAAAAAAAAAAAAGCACACAGGCATCTACATACAGGAAACACAGCTCAACTAAAAGTAAGTGGGGCTTTTTTGAATTAACGGGGTAGTCTCGGTGTTACTGATCAGGGGCTTGGCTTATGGCCTATTGATTATTATTTATGAAGGGGATATGTATTGATTATTAGTCAATAGAGAATTAAGTGTCTCAGTGGTGCTAATAGACCTTGGTATTAACTTCCCAATGGTATTAACTAGCGCCTTGGGACCCTTGGCAATTGACCCTTTAGGGGAAGGGCTACTGAGAGGTACCACCTACAAGATGGGCCTCTGATGGGACTAGAGTTCTGGGGAATTGACAATAGAGTGAATGCTAGTAACTTGATGATGTGGATATTGATCCTGAAGCCAAGCCCCATTGCTTGATATATATGGGAGAGAGCTATGTTAATGTGAACTCAGTTTATCTCTATGTTTCTTGAGCCAGAACTTCTCAAAGGAACCTTTTATTGCGGTGGGACTGCTAGCAATTAAGCCTTCATGGGCAGGGCTACCTAGAGGAGCCAGCTACAAGGCAGGCCTCTGAAGTGACATATGGTTTCTATGGATTATTGATAATGTGGCATGTTATCAATCGCACCAATAATAAATACCGTATGATATTGTTCATGGGAATTTTTTTTACTGATACAGTGATAGAACATTGAGCATAATACTAATAGGTCTTGATTAAACTAAGGCTTACTAGTCTTTAGAACCAAGGTGCTTAACAGTCTCAATGATTATAAAAGTTAAGCAAAATCAGAAAGTCTTTTTTTTGTTTGTTTGTTTTGTTTCATTATTGGGTCACACACGGCTGAGCTCAAAGGTTACTCCTGGCTCTATGCTCAAAAATCGCCCCTAGCAGGCACAGGGGACCATATGGGATGCTGGGACTCGAACCACTGTTCTTCTGCGTGAAACACAAATGCCTTTCCTCTATGCTACCTCTCCGGCCCCTCAAAATCAGAAAGTCTTATTGGCTTGTGCAAATATGTCAATTAGCCCATAGGGCTTACTGGTCATGCAATAGTCTAAATACTAAGTTCTTATGGCATAAGTGACTTACTGGCTTATGTAAATGATGGATATCAATACTGATTGATCAATAATGAATCCTAATGAATTTATAGGACATGGGTGACCTGAAGGGGTCAGATAAACTGTTATAGTCCCCATCACTTTTAAAATGCGATCTGGACCTGTTCTTTTTTGCAAGAGGGAGGGCACACATCCAGCAGCATTCAGGGATTAATCCTGGTTCTGCTCTCAGAAATAGCTCCGGGCAGGCTTGGGGGGACATATGGGATACCAGAGATGGAATCTGGGTCATCCCAGGTCAGTCAGGGAAGGCAAATGCCCTAGTGCTGTGCTCTCACTTCGCCCCTTGGATCTGTTCTTTCTACCAGAACACCAGACATTACAGAGGGTCAGGCAACTGACGAAGTCAAATATCAAAACAATGCTGGTATTCACACCTAGACATAGTTTCTAAGTAGAGTCATTATGCCTAAGTATGGGATAGGTATCATTCATGGGCAAGATGGTGGCTGTCTTGAACTGTGCTTGCCTCCACCTTTTCTTGACTTGGAGTGTGTTGCAATTATCTGTGGCCCTGATTGTGGTTATCTCAGGCATGGTGGTCTCTATTGTGGCAGTAAACCCTGAGAGGTGGGAACTGAAAGGGAGATGCTTCTAGTGATCTTAGACTCAGCATCATGACTGCACATGCTTATGAACAGTGTTCTGTTTATTCGATGCAGGTACCATTCGAATCCTTGTGATCTGAACTCCCTTGGTGTACGTTATACAGCCTTCTTCATAGGTGGCTTGTGGATCCTATGCAACATGCTTATTGCCCGAGATAGCTACATCCTAGTGTCAAGTAAGTACCTCCCTTTAAGCTCCCTCTGGAGTGTTACTCCATGAAATTCCCTTTATGGTCAAGAGGCGAATGTTTGTGGCATGTTAGTTGGACAACAATCTAAACACTTCCTTTAATCCCCCTGGGGGTATATACAATGCCTCTTTTGCCACAGAGAGTCAAGAAGGGCAGTGTACTCTGGGATAGGGTATGTGTTGGAAGAAGCCTCAAATGCTGTTTTAAGTGTTCCCCTCAGTCCTCCCAGTGGGAGGTTCTACCTTAATTTTCTTTTCCCCAACAGAGTTATGGTCAAGAGGCAAGTGCTTCTATGGTGTGCATGGGAAGAAACTGATTGTATCCACCTCTTGGTCAATTAGTGTCCCAAAACAGCAGAAGATCGTGATTTCAATTGGTCCCTTTTATTCATGGTGTTTCAGATCACACCACAGGGCAAAAAGGGCATAGAGATGCGCTGTGTCATTCACATGTCTGCCCCACCAGGCGAGGAGGGGGCATGTATCCCACCACTGCCAGGTCTATGCCACTGGCCACTGGGCCCTCACCAGGGGAATTCCAGCTTCCTCAACTCCTATGGCGTCAACGACCTCCTCACCAAGCACCATCCCCCCTAGTGAAGGCTCAGTGTGTCATGTCAAAGCAAGACCTGCCTAGTAGAGGCACAGGATTATCACAGATAGAGTCACATAGAGGGGGCCGGGCAGTGGCGCTGGAGATAAGGTGCCTGCGCTATCCTAGGACGGACCAAGGTTCGATCCCCCGGTTCCCCATATGGTCCCCTGTGCCTGCCAGGAGCGACTTCTGAGCAAATAGCCAGGAGTAACCCCTGAGTGTTGCCGGGTGTGGCCAAAAAATAAATAAATAAGAGTCACATAGAGTATTCCTGCATTCATAATCCTATAGGTATTCCTAGAATAACTGTAAGCTTTCATCAAGTGCTTGGAGCTCATGTGTGGAGCAGAGCCAAAACAACAGCAACACAGGCTGCCAGCTACACAAGTCCTGTTTTGCAGTTCAACTCACTCTCAATTTAGTTGTCAGCTAGAGGCCAGTGGGTAGAGAATGTGCACAGGTTAGCTGTGTTAGGTAGTGGGTAGCAAGTGCGTGGAGTAGCAAGCAGTGTTATTGGATCCAAAAAACATCACTAATTGCTGGGCTCCCCGGGCCAAAACTTGGAGCGACACCATTTCGCAGGAGCACCAAACCCCAGTGGTTAGAGCGAACACCTTCACCTTAACCAATCAAGTGACCTGCCAAGACCATCAACTGCAGAACTGGTCGGAAGACTCTGCCCATCGAGGAAAGGCACACCACAACTCTGTTATGCCTGCAACCTGCAGGGTGGAGAACGGGATTGGGTCTGAACGGCTAGAGCCTGTGACTCATTCAAGGTCCATGGTCTTGGCTGGTTCAGCTATGGGGCTCAATAAACCATGTTGCTGTGACTCTGACTCTGTCTGCAACTTCGTTCTTAACCCCCATTAGTCTCCTGTCTGCCCCTCCCTGCCAATTCCATCAAAAATGTCTGTCCTTGTCCATCACTTGTCCTCTGTACTCTGTTCTGGATGTGCATCTGTCCCCATCACCTGTTTATCTCTGTGTCTGTCCATCCTCCATCCATCCAGACTGTCCAAATGCCTGCTTCCCAGCCCTGTCCTTTAGAACCCCGCCTACCAGCACCTACCACGAATTGTATGACCCCATCTGCTCATCCACCCAACCCACCCCCAACAACATGCTATTTCCACTGCCCCCCTGCAGAAACACTCTGGGTGGGGTGGGGTTATGGAAGCCTCCATACAAATGGGGTGCCACAGGCACTAAGTCTTCCCCATCACGGGTGCCCTTTGTTCCTCTTAGGAGTCAGGACCAGCACAGAGGATGGAAACGATGAAACCCAAGGTCACACAGTCCACAACTTCCCCGTGGGGATAGCAGCTGGTCCTGAGGGCTTTGGGCTCTAGATCCAAGCCCCCTCATCTCTCAGGAAGAGGGCTGGGGGAGTCCAATTGTAACCTGCCTCCAGGGATAGAAACTGAAGTCCCAGAGCTCAGTGAGCCATAGAGGAACCTGAGAGCAGCCCAGGGACCCTTATTGCTGCTCTGAGAAGGACTCAGGGTCCTAATCTCCCATGTGTGCTCACCTGATGGGGACATGTGGCAAGAGCGTGTTAGAGGCTAGGAAGCTGCAGTCAGCCTGCAAGGCAAACCTCTGTCACTTACTCTAGGGAATAGTACCTACCTGTGCTTCTTTTTCTTGCTCATGATAGTACATATGCATCATGTTATTTCGGGTTCAAAGCATCTAATTTGCTTTCTATACCTAGACTCTTGCTCTTTCCCTGGCACTACATGTTTCTGATGATGACCAGGAAATACCCGTCCAGACCCGTCCAAAGCCCCCAAGTACCGAGGCAGGAGTAGATCCTGAGCATTGCTGGGAAATGCCCCAAATCTCTCTGTCTCTGTCTCTCTCTCTTTCTCTGTTTCTCCCCCACCCCATATGCACACTAAGTTAAAAACCTTCCTAGGGGCCTAAGAGATATCACATCAGGTAGTGTGCTTACGTTGCACTCAGCTGACCCAGTTTATTCCAGGCATTCCATATGGTCCCCTGACCACATCAGCAGTGATTTCTGGTGCAGGGGTTTCTGGATGCCAGCAACTTTCACCGATTCCCCATCGACCTCCTTTGCGGAGGTGGCAGCGCCATATCAAGTATGGTGGGGCAGGACGCAACAGGTCCGGGAGGTGGGCAACACCAAGTCTTGGGGAGAGGGCCGCACACATGCAGTAGGTCGCAGGAAGAACCTCAGGAACACCTAGAGTTGGTGCTGCACTGAGTGCATTTGCTCGGGACATATCAAACCCGGTACCCGGGGCGGCCCCAAGTGCATTGGCATGCGGCCAGAACACACCCTGTACAGCTGCCGCACCAAGTGCAGTTGCTCACAGCTAGATCACACTGGGTGTCAGGATCGCAGCAACTGCGGTGACCGCACCCGGTGCGAGGGACGCTGCAAGTTCGGTGACGCCACCCAGTGAACCGTTCACGACTTGTGTTAGGTTTACGGCACCCTGTAAGTGTATGGCACCCCGTAAGTTAGGGCATCCGGTAAGTTTACGGCACCCGGTGTGTTCACAGCAGCGGGTGCGGTCACCATACTTGCAGCAGTCTGTCACCCCGTGCGGTCACCGCCGTTGCTGCGACCCCTGCACCCGGCACCCAGTGAAGTCTGGCCGCGAGTCAACGCACTTGGTGCGGCCCCGCGTACTGGGTTTGGTGCCACCCCATGCCAATGCACTTAGTGCAGCTCTGCCTGCGACCTACTGGTCATGTGCGGCCCTCTCCCAGGACTTGGTGCTGCCCCACCTCCCGGACCTGTTGCGTCCTGCCCCACCTTACTTGGTACGGCGCCACCACCACAGCAAAGGAGACCGACAGCATACCGGTGCATGGTGCTGGCATTTAGTGCTGCCAGCATCATGGCCGCCACGGCCCTGTCACCGCCGCCTTGGAGTCTACTGTCCTTGCTTCCACCTCAAGACGCGCTGGAGAGATAGCATCGAGGTAGGGCATTTGCCTTGTGTGCAGAAGGATGGTGGTTTGAATCCAGGCATCCCACATGGTCCCCGAGTCAGCCAGGAGCGATTTCTGAGCATAGAGCCAGGAGTAACGCCTGGGCATTGCCGGGTGTGACCCAAAAGCAAACAAACACAAAAGAAATTGTGAATCATTTTATTTATTCACTTTGGTTTTGGGCCACACCTAGCAGTGCTCAGGGGTACCTCCTGACTGTGCACCAGAAATTACTCTTGATAATTTCAGGGGGACATATGGAATACTAGGAATAACTGGGTCAGCTGAATGCAAGGTAAGCACAATACCCAATGTGATATCTCTTAGGCCCCTAGGAAGGTTTTTAATTAAATGTGCATATGTGGGGGGGAGGCAGAGAAAGAGACAGAGAGAGAGACAGAGACAGAGATTTGGGGCATTTCCCAGCAGTGCTCAGAATCTACTCCTGCATCGATACTTGGGGGCTTACAGTTATTTCCTGGTCATCATCAGAACCATGTAGTGACAAGGACAGAGCAAGAGTCTAGGTATAGAAAGCAAATTAGATGCTTTGAACCCAAAATAACATGATGCATATGTACTATCATGAGGCAAGAAAGAGGAGCACAGGCAGGTACCTTTCCCTAGAGTGAGTGACAGAGGTTTGCCTTGCAGGCTGACTGCAGCTTCCTAGCCTCTAAGATGCACTTGCCCCATGCCCCCATCAGGTGAGCACACATGGGAGATTAGGACTCTTGAGTCCTTCTCAGAGCAGCAATAAGGGTCCCTGGGCTGCTCTCAGGTCCCTCTATGGCCCAGTGTACACTGGGACTTCAGTTTCTATCCCCAAGGCAGGTCACAACTGGACCCCAGCCCACTTCCTGAGAAATGAGGGGGGCTGGATCTAGAGCACAATGCGCTCTGGACCAGCTGCTTTCCCCACGGGTATGTTGTGGGCTGTGTGACCTTGAGTTTCATCGTTTCCATCCTCTGTGCTGGTCCTGACTCCTAAGAGGAACAAAGGGCACCCATGATGGGGAAGACTTAGTGCCTGTTGCACCCTCTTTGTTTGGAGGCTTCTGTAACCCCACCCACCCAGGGTGTTTCTGCAGGGGGGGGCAGTTGAAATAGCATGTTGTTGGGGGTGGGTTGGGCGGATGTGCAGATGGGGTCATGCAAGTCGTGGTAGGTGCTGGTAGGCGGGGTTCTAGAAGGACAGGGCTGGGAAGCGGGCATTTGGACAGTCTGGATGGATGGAGGACAGACAGACACAGAGATAAACAGGTGATGGGGACAGATGCACATCCAGAACAGAGTACAGAGGACAAGCCATGGACAAGGACAGACATTTTTGATGGAATTGGCAGGGAGGGGAGGACAGGAGACTCAGGGGAGATAAGAACGAAGCCACAGACAGTCAGAGCCACAGCAGCATGGTTTATAGAGCCCCATAGCTGGACCACGAGTGATCCGGCATCCCTGACTGGCGTATCAACCAGCCAAGATGCTGGGCCTTGAATGAGTCACAGGCTCTAGCTGTTTGAACCCAATCCTGTTCCCCACCCTGCAGGTTACAGGCACAACAGACTTGTGATGTGCCAACCCTCAGTGGGCAGAGTCCTCCAACCGGGATCAGTTTTGGAAGGCTGGAGAAAGTGACCCGTTCTGCAGTCTATGGTCTTGGCAGATCACTTGGTTGGTTAAGGTGAAGGTGTTCGCTCTAACCACTGGGGCTTGGTGGTCCTGTGAAATGGTGTTGCTCCAAGTTTTGGGCCGGGAGAGCTCGGCTTTTAGTGATATTTTTGGATCCAATAACACTGCATGTACTTCATGCATTCGCTACCCACAACCTAGTACAGCTAATCTTTGCACGTTCTCTACCCACTGGCCTCTAGCTGACAACTAAATTGAGAGTGAGTTGAGCTGCAAAACAAGACTTGTGCAGCTGACAGCACAACAGCAACAGCCTGTGTTGCTGTTGGTTTGACTCTGCTCCACATTTGAGCTCCAAGAGCTGGACGAAAGCTTACAGTTATTCTAGGAACACTATACAATTATGAATGCAGGAATACTCTATGTGACTCTATCTGTGATTAATCCTGTGCCTCTACTAGGAAGGTCTTGCTTTGATATGACACACTGAGCCTTCACTATGGAGGTTGGTGTTTGGTGAGGAGGTCGTCAACACTATAGGAGTCAAGGAATCTGGAATTCCCCTGGTGAGGGCCCAGTGGCCAGTGGCATAGACCTGGCAGTGGTGGGATACATGCCCCCTCCTCGCCTGGTGGGGCAGACATGTGAATGACACAGCACATCTCTATGCCCTTTTTGCCCTGTGGTGTGATCTGGAACACCATGAATAAAAGGAACCCATTGAAATCACGATCTTCCGCTGTGTTGGGACACTGATTGAACAGAAGGCGGATACAATTAGTTTCTTCCCATGCACACCATAGAAGTGCTCACCTCTTGACCATAACTCTGTTGAGGAAATGAAAATTAAGGTAGAACCTCCCACCGGGAGGACTGAGGGGGACACTTAAAAACAGCATTCGAGGCTTCTTCCAACACACACCCTATCCCAGAGTACACTGCCCTTCTTGACTCTCTGTGGCAAAAGAGGCATTGTATATACCCCCAGGGGGATTGAAGGAAGTGTTTAGATTGTTGTCCAACTAACATGCCACAAACATTCCCCTCTTGACCATAAAGGGAATTTCATGGATTAACACTCCAGAGGGGGCTTAAAGGGAGGTACTTATTTGACACTAGGATGTAGCTCTCTCAGGCAATATGCGTGTCGCATAGGATCCACAAGCCACCTATAAAGAAGGCTGTATTACATACACCAAGCGAGTCATGATCACAAGGAATCGAAAGGTACCTGCAACGAATAACCAGACACTGTTCATAAGCATGTGCAGTCATGATTTGGAGACTGAAGATCACCAGAAGCATCTCCCTTTCAGTTCCCACCTCTCAGGGTTTACTGCCACAATAGAGACCACCATGCCCGAGTAACCACAATCAGGGCCACAGATAATTGAAACACACTCAATACGACTATTATCAGTAATACAGCCCAAGCCAACATGAGGTGGAGGCAAGCACAGTTCAAGACAGCCACCATCTTGCCCATGAATGATACCTATCCCATACTTAGGCATAATGACTCTACTTAAACTATGTATAGGTGTGAATACCAACATTGTTTTGATATTTGGCTTTGGAGTGACCTGACCCTCTGTAATGTCTGGTGTTCTGGTAGAAAGAACAGATCCAAGGGGCGAAGTGAAAGCACAGCGCTAGGGCATTTGCCTTGCCCGTGTCTGATCCAGGATGGACCCAGATTCAATCTCTGGTATCCCATACGGTCCCCTATGCCTGCCATGAGCTATTTCTGAGAGCATTACCAGGAGCAAACCCTGAAGGCTGCCAGATGTGTGCGTCCCCCTGAAAGCAGGTTCTGATTGCATTCCAAAAGTGATGGGGGCTATAACAATTTACCTGAAACCCCCTCAGTTCACCAATACTTTATAAATTCAATAAGGTTTATTATTATTATTGTTATTATTATTCTTATTATTTTTTAAGTCAGTCAAATTGAGCCGTGGAGGTTTTTATACCAACTTTTGTGATACTAAGGTTAATAAGTTCTGATAAACCACTGCTGTCGGATCAATTATTATTGATTAATCAGTATTGAAAGTCATCATTGGCATAAGTCAGTAAGTCACTTATGCATAAGGACTTAGTATTTAGACTGTTACATGACCAGTAAGCCCTAAGGGCTAATTGCCATATTTGCACAAACTATAAAGACTTTCTGATTTTGCTTAACTTATAGTCATTAACTGAATAGTCATTAACTTAAGTGCTTAACTTGTCATTGAGACTATTAAGCACCTTGGTCATTATGACTAGTAAGCCATAGTTTAATCAAGAGCTATTAGTATTATGCACATCAGTTTTTTTTATCAATATATTAGTAAATAAATTTCCAGGGGTTGGTGAGGTGGCGCTAGAAGTAAGGTGTCTGCCTTGCAAGCGCTAGCCAAGGAAGGACGACGTTCGATCCCCTGGCGTCCCATATGGTCCCCCCCAATCGTGGGGCAATTTCTGAGTGCTTAGCCAGGAATAACCGCTGAGATCAAAAGGTGTGGCCCAAAAAACCAAAAAACATTTTTTCCAACAAACAATATACAGCATTTATTATTGGCGTGAATGATAACACACCACATTATCAATAATCCATAGAAACCATACGTCATTTCAGAGGCCTGCCTTGTAGCTTGCTCCCCTAGGTAGCCCTGCCCATGAAGGGTTAATAGCTAGCCGTCCCATCACAATAAAAGGTTCCTTTGAGAAGTTCTGGCTCAAGGTACAAAGAGGTAAACTGAGTCTACATTAACATAGCCCTCCCATATATTTCAGTCGATGGGGCTTGGCCTCAGGATCAATATCCACATCATCAAAAGTTACTAGCATTCACCATATTATCAATCCCCCAGAACTCTAGTTCCCATCAAAGGCCCGCCTTGTAGGTGGGTCCTCCCAGTAGCCCTTCTCCTAAAGGGTCAATTGCCACCTGTCCCATGGCACTAGTCAATACCGTTGGGAAGTGGTACTCCAAGGTCTATTAGCACCACTGAGACACACTTGATTCTCTATTGACTGACTAATAATCAATATAAATCTCTATAAATAATAATCAATAGGCCACAAGCTAAGCCCCTGGTCAGTAACTTCGAGACTACCTCGTTAAGTCAAGAAAAGCCACACTCGTAGAGCTGTGGTTCCTCTATGGAGATGCCTGTGTGCTTTTGAAAGGAAATGAAGTAGCTGTCAGTAACAGCTAAGGATTCCAGAACGTCTCTGCATTTATATATCCGCCTGTAACCTAACAGAAGTCTTCAGCCAATCGGAAAGCAGTCTGAAAGAGTCGCTTGACAAGTGACTTAACCGCACCTGTTGCCGCACCGCCCCATTACAGTTGGTGCAGCCCCAGGGACTGGGTTTGGTCTGGCCGCGAGCCAACGCATTTGGTGCGGCCCCAGGTACCGGTTTTGCCAATGCAGTTGGTGCGGCCCCAGGTACCGGGTCTGTTGTGGCCCCAAGCGAACGCAAATGGTGCGGCCCCAGGTGCGGGTCTGGTCAGGC
>PVKC010010989.1:0-25149 GCA_004027635.1 Crocidura indochinensis
TGGTCAACATTAAGCTGTGCGTGCTGAATGTGAAAAAGTAGCTTGTTCAAGATCTTAGAGAGGACAGACAGGGAAGGAATGAACAGGCATTACATAGAAGAAGACAATAACTGGAATGAAAATTTCTGGGCAAGGTATTTGCTGCGATATAGGATAGAAACTGTCACTTGATTTTGAACTTACCCCAAAATATGTGACCTATCAAAGAATTCAGAGGAAAGATTTAGAGAGAACACAAAGAATAAAGGCACTCTCCACTCCTACATACTATCCACCAAATTTTCTCCTTTCAACATCTACTTTGCTTTTCTTCAGATTCAAAAGAAATACAGTTTAAGGGTTAAAAAAATTTAAATGGGGGTCTGGAGAGATAGCATGGAAGTAAGGCATTTGCCTTGCATGCAGAAGGATGGTGGTTCAAATCCAGGCATCCCATATGGTTTCCCAGAGCCTGCCAGGAGCGATTTCTGAGCGTAGAGCAAGAGTAACCCCTGAGCGCTCCTGAGTGTGACCCCCAAAAAATTAAATGGGAGTTGCCACCTAAGTGAAGGAATGACTTTAAGAACCATTGGAATATCTTGGGGCATGGAGAATATGTGGTGGGTGAGAAGTCTGGACATTTTCTTAGGCTGTGAGATTGAGTCACTGTTCTTTCATTCTGAACTTTATACCTTTTCTCAAGATATAAAATCAAAGTAAAATTGTTTTCTATTATAAACATAAATAAATCAAAGAAAGAAAATTGTTTCTCAAGTTTTAAAGAAATGTGTCCTGAAATCTTAAATTATAGGTCCTCCTGCCCTATGCATTGGTAACGAGGCTCCCCCAACTGGACCTTTGCGGCATTGCAAGAATTCTTTGAGAGTATTTAATACGATTTAAAGATTGTAAATTAATTATTTAGTTTTCTTTAACATCATTATATCCAAAAGAATCTCATAATGTTTTAAGTAACTGAATTGCTCACTCTCCTGTCATTTGTTTTATTACTGCTCCAATATTCTTTAACAAGTTCTTTGTTCACAATTATATGCCAGATCTGATGAAAACCTTGGTTAAACTCACACAGAGAAAGATTGCGATTCTAAATCAGTTCTTATGAACTAGACTTTGAGAAATTAAAGGAATTACCAAAGAGAAACTCTAAGGCCTGCAACTTGTAAACAATGAATGAACTAATTACAGGTGTAATTACAAACCAATTACCATGTTTAAACTAATTACAAATGTTTCATACCAAACTAGAAAGGGCTTAAAATCTATAACTATACTCATACGCTAGAAGTGTCTCTGGAAGAAGAAGGCTTAGACTTACTTATTGTATATTGTTCTGCTGGAAGATTTCTCAGCCTAGACTGGATAATCATTTGTTTTAGTAGAGTGTCTTGTGAAAGATAGGAATATTTAGCAATGTTCCTAACAAGACATCTAGCTGAGATATAAAAAAAATAGACATTTCCAAGTATCTGTAAAACAGGGTGGGTTGATACCACTTGGCTATCCCAATTGGATGATCCAAATAAGGGAGGTGTTCTTATGATTAAAACCCAACTACAAACATGTTTGTCATCATGGTGCTTAAAGATAAAAAAAAAAAACAACTGAAATCTAGAGTAATATTTCCAAAAGAAACTTTTAAAGGGGCAATTATATCAGTAAGAGTACTTCCATGCTTCCATGCTTAAGTTTTTAAGTATTTTTTGTCAGTGAAGGTGAGGGATGAGTATTGATTTTATGAGAACCACAACCAGTTGTGTTCAGGGCTGGTTTTGTACAGCTGGTTCTGTACTCAAAGATGACTTGAGGATGTGCTGAAGAGAAAATAAATCACCTTACTTGCTATTCTCCCCAACCCTGTTAAGAATTTTAAAATTTTAAAAAGCATTTAAAAAAATAGCTGTAGAGATCTCATACTCAGGTAAATGTAAGAATATCTTTAAATGTTTAAAGTCTCTGCTTGCACATAAATATAATTGTGAGGCTTATGTGGCAAGAAGCTCTTCATTCTAGAGGACTTTATAGAAGCATGGTAACATCAGTGGGAAATCTGTAAATAAATTCAGTGCAAAAAAAAGTAGGTGTTGAGAGATGTCATTTCTAAAATATATATAATTATGCTTATTGGCTATGATTATACTATCTGGGTTTTAAATCAAGATAGAAATAATGGTCACATAGAATATCATTAATAGATTAGCACCAAATTTAATGAGTTGCCCCTTTAAGAATTAGAAGACATTTATGGTCATAACATAATTTGTACCATTTATTTTTGTACTGATCATCCAAAATGCCTAATCCCTTTTAGAATCTATGATTAAAACCCATCTGCCTTCTTTTCATGTTATCCAAAATAGTAAAGACTATTTTTTACTGTTTTTTTGACTGCCTTGGAGTATATACTAGAATTACAAAAAGAACAAAGCTATATTTACTAATCTCTCCACAGTAATTCTTTAGGTTCACATGTTTGTATGCCCTGGATAGAGCCTATTTTATAGCTTGATTATCGGTCATACCACTGATTGTTAGCAGTACTTCAGAATATTTTGACATGCTCAGACATTTTCCAGTAGAAAATATCTTTATCTATCTGGCAACTCTCCTACTTTTGATGAAGAGAATGAATTTGAACTTTAGAAAACATGTTAACATAAAACCTATTTTCAAGAGTTAAAAAGTTTCTTAACTTTCCTTTCCTAGCATTCTAGCCCAGAGAAGTCAGAAAGAAAAAAATAATAGATTCATCTCTAAACCATGTGCTATTTTGAATCATGAGTATAAGAAGCTTTTCAGAATAGCCTAAAAATTAGCCACTTTAAAACTGGTAATTAGAAGATTATCTGCATACCAGATTTTTAAAAATTAATTTTAAGCCCCATAGGACTTTTGAATGGTTGAATAGCTCTATTACTGAGTTTGTAAATGCTCTAGTTATTAGATAATTTTTTAATTAAAAGACAATGCAGTGTTCAACCAATCTATATTATTAGTTCCTATAGACCTATTAGTCTCTCAAATTGTTTTTAAGTCGTGAAGGTTACTGACTTCCATTGGCTTTACTCTTCTCAAAAATAGCCATTCTTTAGAAAGTAGAAATGTAGTTTAAAGACCTCTTTGAAGTCCTATTGCTGATTCTCATACCTAAACCATAAGAAAGCCGTAGAAGCTATTACCAAAAATGTTAACCCCATAGGTTTATTTAATAAGACCTCACTCAGTCCTCAGACCATGAGATGAGAAGAACTTAAAATCCCCCAAAGACCAGACATAATAAGGTCCTCTATTTCAGAGATATTATACTGCAAACATTCAAATTAAACTTATTACTTCACAAAATGGGTTTGAATATGAAAACAGTGGATTGAAATTAAAGTCACGGAACCTTGGATTTCATTCCTCTTCTAACATTAGTGAGTTTTATTATTTTAAATAAGTCATCTCCTCTTCCTCTCAACTTTTTCAACTGAATATTAGCAGAGCATTTCTATTTTTAAATCGAATTATAGGATTTCATATCTGCAGACAAACTAGGAACTAGGAAATCAATCAAATTTGCTTTGCTGACAAAATAAATTCTAGAATTGTATGTTCTAAAAAAAAAGCTTTCTATGGTCAAAACATTCACATATTCACTTAACTCTTCTAAATTTTCATGTTATTGAAAAGGTATCTTTAAGTTAAAAAAAGAAATAAAGAAACACAGGATCTTAAGTGGTGAGTCGGGAGCACATTGGTAGTGAAGTGAAGTGAAGTAACAGTGTGCACTAAATTGTGATAGTTAATCAATAATATTGGATTGATAGAAGGGGAGAAGGAATACCAAGTCAGAGGTAGCATAGACTCAGAGGTGAAAAGTCATAAGTATTTCTGTAGCAGTGATGTTTCACTTTTGGCAAGCTCGGGTGAGCTATCATATGGAATGCCAGGGATTTAACCTGGGTTGGCCACATACATAGCAAACTCTTTGTTATGTTATAACCCTGGGTACACCCTTCTTTATTTAGAACCATTACCCAATAATCTAAACCAGATAACCACACATATATATATACATATGTATCCATATACACAATATGTGTATTTATACATATACTATAAACATGTGTGTTTATATATAACATGTGTTATATTATAAACCTTAACATTATTGTATTATCTAAACACTAAATTTATTATCTAAACATATTATCTAAACAGTAAATTTTAACTAACATTTTACTAGTGTAAAATTTCAAGAAAAAGTCTTTCCCTGTGTTATATTTGTGTGTGTATGTGTGTGCATATATATGTACATATGTGTGTGTTTATCTGGTTTAGTTTATTGGGTAATGGTTCTAAATAAAGAAGGGTGTACCCAGGGTGATAACATAGCAGACAAATTGTTTGCTTTGCATGTGGCCAACCCGGGTTAAATCCCTGGCATTCCACATGATAGTTTACCCTGAAGTTATTTCTGAGTTATTTATTGCCTGAAGTTATTTCTGAGCATAAAACCAGGCGTAACCCCTAAGCACCACCATGAAGGGCAAAAAGTAAAAGAAACAAAAAAGAAGAAAAAGGATGTACTTGCTGGATCATTCCCACTTTCACTGGACTATATAATAAGGATTTAGATTTCAGTCAATCTTCCAGAGCCACCAATAAATCTGTCCTCTTTCCCAAAACTTTCCTATTAAGAGAGGTAGGCAGAACACATTTATTTATATTTGTGCCCAATATAAAGTAAATATATATATATACATATATATATATATATACTTTAACCTTTTTTAATAGTTGTCTGTCTCAAAGAGGCCGCTTTTGGGGCTCCAGAGCCATTTATATAATACCCAGGTAATGAGGACCTTATGGTTCAGTGATCACCCATAAATTAGTGCTGGTGTCAAAGGTACCGAAGGCCACAAGAACTACACCTGGTGATGCTTAGAAGGACCATGCAGTGCTGGATTGAATTCAGGGCATACATCAATGTTACATGCATATCACATATGCTAATCTCTAGCAAATGCTTGTAGAACATTTTTTTATTAAGGACAAATGATCAATTTGGTATCTTATAAAATTATCATATAGATATAGAGAAAGGGATTTGTAGCACAAATTTCTCTTTTTCTTCTCTGTTTTAGTGTTTTTGTAAAAATATTATGAATTGCCTAAGGTAAAAATAAGGCGAGTCTGTGATAAAACCTGGTAGAAGTTTAAATAAAATGAAATAACATAAAATTCATCAAAACCAATGTTAAAGCAGTTCTAGCTCCATAGACACACAGATACGTTTCTTTAAAGAAGTAAGGGAACGCATCTATAATAACAAAATGTGATTAAGAATACAAAGTAGGAAAGATATGGAAATTGTTATGAGTTATCTTATTAAAAAATCCATTTATTCCATAGTCACAGTTCTCCTATCAAACTCAAAACTTAAGATTCACTTCAAATGATAAGATAACATACTATAACTTATGTTCAGTGGCAACTGCAAGTCCATATCAAAGTACTTGGGGAGTAAGGGGCTACTCAAGGATAATTCCTGGCTCTGCACTCAGGGATCACTTTTGATCAGAGACAATATAGGATGCTGGTGATCAAACTCAGGTCAACTATGTACAAAGCAAATACCCTACCAACTATGCCATCACTATAGCCCCTCAAAGTACTTTCGTGTTTTATCTTATTTAAGTTTAATAACACTATGATAGTTAATTTTATGTCAAATCGATTGTGCTAAGAGATGCTCAGATGGGGCCTGAGAGATAGCATGGAGGCAGGGCGTTTGCCTTGCATGCAGAAAGACAGTGGTTCAAATCCCGCATCCTGTATGGTTCCCCAGAGCTTGCCAGGAGCGATTTCTGAGCATAGAGTCAGGAGAACCCCTGCCAGGTATGACCCAAAAACCCAACTACTCTGCAAAAAAAGAGAAATAGAGATGCTCAGAGACCTGATATTACTTCTGAGTTCCTGAGAGAATATGGAGTAGTATTTTAATCTGAAGACTAACCACAGAACATCATTATCACCAATATCTTCTAAATAGAATACAAAAACCACAATTCCTATTAGAAAAATAAATGGAAAGGGGAAATGTCTGCCACTAAGCAGACATGAGGAGGATGGGAGGAAAACTAAAGACAATGGTGACAGAAAATGTACACTGATGGTAGTGTACATTGTATGATTGAAACTCAATCATAAACAACTTTGTATCTGTATTATCTCATGGTGATTCAACTAAATAATTCATTTCTTAATAAATAAATAAAATGCAGAGGTGGAGGAAAGGCAAATTCTTGCCTCTCCACTTAGGATCTCCTCCTGCAGATATTGGTTCTCTGGTTTTCAAGTCTGGACTGATAACTATTGGCCCAGGACTTTTACACCTTGTTGCTCAGACCACATTTCCCAATTTTTCTGATATGTAGTTTGCAAATGTTAAATCATAGTTTGTAGGACTTTTGGATCTCTGCAGCCATATGAGTCAATATCCATCTCTATGTATATGTATATACATGTGTATATATAGATGTGTGTGTGTTTTTTTATTTTTCCTGAAGAATCTAATATTCTTCTGAAATAAAATCAATTTTTCATTTTCATTTATAAAGAACCATAGGCACTGACATATTCAATAATATTTAATAATATGATTTTAAGTATGTCATCACACAGTGTCACATGAAAAGCAATGATTAAAAATGAGGCACTTTATTTTATAGTTCTCATTCCTGAGAATAATAATAATAATTGTTGTTATTAGCTAAGCCAAATTAATCATTACTTAGTGTACATGCAATGATACTTTACTGTGTGCCATACACTACATGCTATTCTTTTTTCATTAAATACTCCCTCTCTCCCCATGCAATATAGAGAAGCACTCTGATTATGTAATTTCCAAGAGGCTGACTCAAAAGCCTGATGTCATACACATTGCAAATGAGAGTGTGTGGGTTTCACATCCCCTTTCTTTATATCACCAAACTGCTATGTTTTTATGAGGATGTAGAGAAGGTCATATTAAATGGAAGGAAAAATGTCAGAGAATGTTGAGTAAATTTTGCAGTGGCCATGAGCTAATCAACTATGAGAACATGGGAAAACTCAATGTAAACTAATATAAACTGAAACAGAAACTATAAATTAATAAACTTTATAAATAAGACTATCTAGTTACTGCTCATAGAGTTCATTCCCATCCATGTTTAACCTTACATACCAAGAGGACCTGACCACCCAAAGTTTGTGTTTTTAATAGCATGTCAGGAACATGTTTTATTCACAACTTTTTTGCCAAATGACAGCAATCAGGGACCCTGGAGGCAACCTGTACAGGATCATCATTTATCAATAACAAACACAGTTTAAGATTGATTAGGATCAATTGTTTAAGGGGTGCCAAAACAACCTGGATATAGAAGATAGGGTATCTGTCTTTGTGCCAAAAGAATTCAGCAAGAAAGGGAAGGTTGGCATATTATTCACTAGTGGGTGGGTTTCAAGGTATATAGCATCTTTAGGTTTCATCACAGAGTATAGATAAATCCAAGGATTTAAAATATGAATCTGACCTTTTAAGATTATATGGAGTATTTCTCCAGGGCAGAGAACAAAACAGACTTTACATAAACAATTATGAGCTTGATTGACAACTTTTAAGAACTTATGTCCTTTAGTTCTCGATTTGCAATCATGCTCTATATACCATAAATGTCAAAGGAAGGCATGGGCCAGTCTATTTCTTATCCTTTCCCCTTCAAGACATGCTGCTCTTATTTCAGTATATAGGTTTATTAGTAGTGTTTATCTGTGACTCCAGTGACAAAACCTGTCAGAATTTCATTAAATTCTTGTAAAAATGACTTTCTATAATATCACTCTTTAGTCTCTGCTAAAAGAGGAGCAAAAAAATCACCTGGTGCCCATGTAGGAATTGTCATTTACATGACAATTCAGTGTTCATTTCATTGAAAACAGATGTTCCATCAATTCATTTCATTGTTCATTAGCTTGACACTTAAGATTATGGTATGCTGTCCACTTGAAGTCAGAAAAAAAACAAGATGATTTAATCAAATACAGTTCAATAATCAGACAATTTATATTGAAAGAGAAATGAGTTCACTTTACATGCTTGTTTTTTAGTAATAACGTTTAAAACTATCGACATAAAAATATAGCCATCCCCACTCCCAATCATCTCTACTCTAGCCATTAAAATTCAGTAATGATCAAAAAATTGTACAGAACCAGGTGGTCAATCAAGAAATATAGATCCGGTTCTTGTCTTCCTTAAGAATCAGAATTGGTGCTCCATAATGATGAGATACTTGCAAGGGAATCATTCATAGCTTGGGATAGAGCCAGAGTCAAAGACATACAAATGCACTCTTGATAGTGTCTGTTGCAGATGATGTCTTGACTTGACTGCCCAGGCCCTGAAAATTGTATTCACCCTGATTGTTTATTTTGATTTGTGTACTCCTGTAGGACTGTTACATACCTCCAGCTTTCCTGTTAGAAACCAAGGGATAAGAAAGAGATAGGAGAAAGGCAGAATTGGCAAATAATAGAAACCTGATATCCAGAAAACTGGTACTAACGTGGAGAACCACTGCGGCAAAACTCCTGTGACCGTTCTTTTTCTGTCACAGAGAAAATGTCCTTTGAGATAAGTGCATTGCAAGGATATTTTCTCAAATATTGAGGTCCTCAGATGTGCAAATAGTTAGCCTGAAGAAATAATATATTTAGACATTTTATTTTGATTCTAAGCAATAAATATTGGATTACACCTTTTCTCTAATGTTTGTCTTTTTCTTTCTCATCATGTCTGCTTCAAACTTGTTCAGCACCCGTTACCCCAAACATCCCTTTACTAGTAAAGCTTAGGAAGAGTGTAAAGAAAGCTGAACTTAGACAATTATCTGCATCATTTATTATTCAGGGATCACTTGACCCAACCCATTTATTAACTGTAAAGAAGGGTAAGGATGTAGCAGGAGATAGAGAAACTTAGAGACCAGGATCTGGCTGTTGAGATACTGTCTGAGCTTCTCATTATTGACAACTTCACTGTGACATATTAGTGAATTGAACAAGAAATTGACACCTACGTGAGAAGATCTTGGAACCATTTTCTGTAGGTGGCTGCCAGAAGCAAATAAAAATTCAGTAGGCAATCAATAAAAAGGTATCCTCAGTAGGCATCTAGAAAGTACCCAAGAATTTAGACACAGCATCTTAAAAAAGTGATGTTCCTCTGTTTAAACACAGAAAATTCTCTGGCCATATAAAGCAAGTTATTTTTTTTTAGTTTAATCTGCAGGTCACTTGGGTAACAGTACAAATTTGGAAGGCTGGATGCAAGAAGTGAATTTTATTGATCATTTCCCCTTTACCACATGAAGCACTGTCTCCCAGGATTGCTTTGTTAGAACACAGTAGGACACAGCTTGTGGTAGGTAAGGCCATAGCCCAAGCTAAACAATTTCATTAAGCACATGCTGACTTAGCCCAGATTGTTCCCTTCAGGTCCGGGATCCTACATGGAATTAAATCATCCTCCATCATAATTACTGGAAGCACCAGAAGCAGCTGTTGCCTCCTCCCTATTGCTTGTGCCGGACAACAGACAGCCTGAGGGCCCCATCATCTGACAATGATATGCTTCGTTTCAGTGAGAATATCTGTGCAACCCACAGCCTTAGCCAGGAGTCATTACCTACCTGCCCACTCATTCCTGAATATGGTGTGCGATTTTTTTCTCTGTAACCACGTATCAGAGGCAGAACAATATTTGACTGAGCACAGAAACATAAACACAAGCGTAGTGAGACATGAATTACAGAATGCACTTGTTAACATAGCCATCACTTTTTTATTCCCATTATGTGTAAGAAACATTAAGGATTTTTGATACATGTATTTCACTGCAATCTCAAAAATATCTCTCATAGGAATAAGTTATTGGCAACTCATTAGAGAAGCAAGCAAAATATGCCAGAACCTCTTGTTTGCACACTCTATGAAATTGAGATGTCCAGAAGTTCTAGATGTAAGGTAAAGAATTTGATACATAAAGCATATATGATCATCTCTGAGGTGCCAACCTCTTTAGTAGATGCTATTGATATAAAAAGGCCAGTGGGCATGGATTTACACTATGAAATTATAAATAAGATGGTTTCTAAATAGTGTTTTCTGTAAATAGATGCTATATTGTGTGTGGAGAGAAAGTTTTGTATGGAAGAAAAAGAAGAAAAAAACAATGAAGGGTTAGCTAGGTATTACAATAATCTTTATGGAAGAATTTCAGTCAAGGGATGAATCGTACACTGAGTGGGTAAGTAGTATAGCGATCAGGAAAATAATAAAAGAAATGTATAGTAACTCAGTTTATTTTAAATGTGCCTCTTCTATGGAATGGTTTAGTGAGTTCTCCAAAAAAGAAATTAAGAGAATTTTTTGTTATAAAGAAAATTCACTTACTGGCATGGAACCCCAAAATAAAAATGAAAATTAAGGGCCCAGAGAGTTAACATGAAGGTAGGGCATTTGCCTTGCATACAGAAGAATGGTGGTTTGAATCCCGGCATCCCATATGGTCCCCGAGCCTGCCAGGAGCGATTTCTGAGCATAGAGCCAAGAATAACCCCGATTACTGCTGAGTGTGACCCAAAAACCAATAATAAAATAAAATAAAAATAAAAATGCAAACGAAGTAAAAAATACCTTTGCACACTTAAGTTTATAGCACTTAAGATAGCCAAGATATGAAAACATCCAAATGTCCACTTACAAATAAGAGGATAAAAATCTTGTGGCATATTCACACAATGGAAAATAAATCATTTTTAAGAAAAAATAAAATGTTTCAATTTGATGCAGCATGGATGAAATGGGATCATCATGTTAAGTGAAAGCTTGTTAGAGGGAAAAAGACAAATTCTAAATTATTTCACTCATCTGGGGTATGCAGTATTAAACCACAAATAGTAATGACTTTGGACAAACCCTGTTCCTGAATTTTATAATTCATTACCAAATGGAATAGAATAATAGAAAGAATAAAGAAGAAAACTAGAAATAACTTAAGGACATTGGTGGAGACTTTGGACATTTTGTTGGTAGAAGGTATAAACCGATTATCAAAACCATAAACAATAAAACTACTATAAATCTACCTTAACTGTAATAGTAAAATAAAAATTAAAATATGTTCTTAAAAGATGTGCTTCCAAAGACCCATATCATAAAGGCTCTTTTCAAGAGCCTCTTACTCTTTCTTCAAGGACCTATATCACTTAATTACTATTGTCTACTAAACGATGACTACCAACAATGTGAAACTTGAATTCTAGATAACAGTATTTATTTATTAAAGATGTATGTATATCTGTAAAAAGTTTTCAATGAGTTCTTTGAAGTCAATTATGTCTTGAAATCTACAAGAGTAAGAATTTGAGTAAATTAGAAATATCCCTGAAGCTTTTCACAAAAGGTATGAAATACAGCTGACTCCCAGGAGTGGAATGCATGAAGAAAAAAAACAGTCCTAAAGACCTTACTATTTGGGGCACTTGCTGAATTTGCCAATTTAGAGACATATGGCCAGTATACTTGAGAAATAAAGGGAGTACCAGATATGCCTGATTGACCCATGATGCCACAGAGGAGATGTTTTGGGAAAGCTTTGAAGAAGTCAGATTAAGGAGCATCAGAAAACAGTATTTGTTAAATGTGAATTATATGCCTTTGATCATAATGAGACTTTAGGAATATAAACAGAATTTTTAAATCTTGTTTGTAAACATCAAGGGAAAAGGTTACACTGAAATATCTTTTATTAATCTTACTATGTACAATGAGAGAGGAGCGTGGCTTAAAAACCTGAAAAATTACTTTCACTCTTGAAAAGTAATCAGTTTTAGAAGTCCAATACATAAACCCATCCACAATGGATCACTGAAGTGTGTCAGCTTAATATTGTCACCTACAACTAAATAGAAAAAACAATCTACTTTTATAACCACTGTCCTGTATGGTATCCATAGAAAACAAATTCCAACTAGGTGAAAGTTACATTGTCAAGTG
Organism: Crocidura indochinensis; assembly: GCA_004027635.1. Taxonomy (NCBI): domain Eukaryota; kingdom Metazoa; phylum Chordata; class Mammalia; order Eulipotyphla; family Soricidae; genus Crocidura; species Crocidura indochinensis. The sequence continues at coordinate 12,094 of PVKC010010989.1, forward strand.
GGACAATAACACTACTCGTATTACTCTCTCAGACTTCCACCAGAATATATTTTCTGGTGACATACTCCAGGTTTTTCCCCCCTCGGTTGCCTTCCATTACTACAAATTATGCTACAATGCTATCTTTCTATAATGGCTTTGTTCTCAATCAATGAGTTTCTTTTTCCTTTACAAGGAATGCTTATCATTAATGCAGAAATTCAATTACTGTTTGGATTTATTTATTCACTAACGATGCATGGAACACACATTTCAGTGCTACACTCATAATATAATCACACACATCTGACAGAGGGCAACAGCTTACATGTTCTGGCTAGACATAAACTAAGCTGATTCAAGCCCAGCAAAATTGCATTATCACCCTCCAGCACCCTGTGCTAATCATATGACCAGTTCTTTATGTATATTAGGTGATCAGTGAGGACCACAAATATTGTGTCTCTGCAGGGGAGATTTAAACAAGAAATGTCCTTAGCTTTTGGGCAATGAGGCAAAAATGCCCTTGCCTGACATTTGACTCAGCGAGTCACTGCCCAAGGAAGCTTATGTGAAGCCAAGTAATTTATTTCTGTGTAACAGATCAACATAATCATAACATCAGAAATTAGGACTTATATTCCTGAAACCCTTTGTGTTGACTCTATGCAAAAGGTAGATTCCTGCCTTAAAGTGTGGAGCACAGAAGTGCTCTGAGTCATCAACAAGAGCATGCAATTATTTAGGTGGCAGACACAGCAGTCTGGAGTAGGCAGAGGTGTTATATGCGTCTCTCAGGTAGAAGCATTACTATTAAAAAAAATAAAGACAGATAAACTGAGGTTCAAATATCAGCTCTGTATCTAAGGGACTATGAGTGAGCCATTGAAATTTTAGCTTATTTTAAACTGATGATAAAAATTTATCCTGTCTGAAGGGTTTAAGAATTCAAATGGGCACAGGTTGGATCTGGGTTATTCAGGTGATGCTTATAGTTCCCTGGAATCATCAGATTATAAAGAGGAGACATGAACCTGAAGTATAAGATAAACCAGACATGTAAAGCCTAGATCATAAATCAGTCAATGAAATAGTAATAAACCAACAACAATTCAGGGAAATAAAGAAAAGAAGCACATTTTACTCATCATTTGTGGGAAGGCATTTAAAGAAACCTGTATTCCAGAACCAATGATGTCTCATCTCTATTTGTCTCTCTGTCTCTCACTCTCAAAAGATATTACCAATGAGGGGCCAATAGATATAATACAGTGGGAAAGGTGTTTGTTTTATATGTGGCCGACCTGGTTTCTTCCCAGCATCCCATCTGTTCCTATGAGCCCACCAGGAATGATTCCTGAGTAAAAAGTCAGGAGTGACCTCTGTGCCAGTTTTCTGGATATCAGATTTCTATTATATGTATGTGATGTAGCCAAAAAAAAACAAATAACCAAATAAATAACCCAAAAGATGATATATTATTAAGATATTTTGACCAATCTGAAACCTAAATGCTTAGCCTGACACAAACATAGGAGTCTTATTATGCAAAAATTAGGGGGGAAAGGCACAGTAGGGATATCTCTAGTTTCAAAAGTTGTCCTGCTAAGTTTCTGAGCCAGGGTTTCAAATTGTGTCTGTTCTAAATGATTTTTGATATTTTTCAAAATATTTAGGTCAAAATAAGCAATTATGCCATGCAGAACTTTTTTGCTATGTCTATATCCAAGGCCTTTTTTCTTCCTCCTGTTTCTTTTTATCTTGTACCTAATTATAGTATATATGATGATTTAACATAATAGAGCCACTAGGTTTGGCACCCTGACCTCTGTCCAGCTGAATCAATCAGAAACAATGAGACCAACAGGTATTGTGGTTGTTCAGGTGAAAATTATCGGATAGCCCTGAACAAGGGAATAAGTTAGCCCTTTATGTTATACTAGTTGTTCATCCCACCCCATCCCTCTGGATACAGACATTAAAAGGTAACAGAACATTCAAATTAAATGGTAGGATATTTATATAGTTGTAGTCATAGAGTCACAATCTGCAAGTACTTTTAATGTATAACACTAAAATCATAGCAATCTCCTATCCTGCCTGAGCACACATTTTCAAGTCTTATTGTCTAAATTAAACCAAATTTGTTTTATCTGGAATACTGTCCCAATATTGGTGGTTTTATTAATGAGGCAATTTACGATAGGTATTTGCTCTGTTACATGGCGATCTTTATGTGTATCTCTATCCATTCATAAAACTAAGTTACTTCAGGGCAGAAAAACGGCTTTTATACTTGCGAAGACAAAATAATCATACAGTGTGCCTTCTCATATAGCAGTGGGTATTATAAGCCGATGCCCTGCAATGTTCAAAAGATCCTTAATTTGGATATATTGTATCTAAAGTTATCAAGGCAAGTATCTAAATTATCTTAGGAAAAGCACTTTCTACATTATTTTAGAGTAAAAATGTTAGCAACTTGATCATTACTATCAAGTTAAGCTCTGAAAATTAAAATTGTTTTTGCAAGAAGATATTAACTGAATTTTTATGAGCAGACTTCTATGGTGTTTACAGTGAATCAATAGCTGTGAATTATGCAAAAACATTTGAACAACTTAGCATTTTCTAATGTAATATTCTAAGATTTTCTTACTAAAAACACTGGTAACAATTTAGTCATTTTGCACAGTTGAAACTATTCATAAATTTGAACCCCAAACAAAACCAATAACCATGCAATTATATATCAATGAATAGATGAATTAATAGTAATAAATAATTGTTATTAGGCAAATAACAATAAATGGTTATTTATTTACTAATATATAGGAATTTATTTATCTTCAAAATTTCCCCTTATAATACATTGTTGGTAGATCCTCTTATGGGAATATGGAAATACAGAAAGTGTCACCTATTAGAATTGTAGATGTGTCAATTGAAATCATCCACCATAATTGGGGCAGAGAGGAAAGACTTAGAGAATATTTTTGTATAACGGTTTGATAGTGACCAGTTTCTCTACCTTGTCAGAATCCTCAGAGTTAAATCAGATTATTTTTCTGTTATTATACCATATATATTTCATATTATATATTAACTTGAAATTTGCATATCTGACAAGAAATAGTCATACTCCAATAAATAAACCTTAATTAGAAGCAGAAATAAACCCAAATGTTAAGATAAAGCAATGGCATGTAATTGGTAATCATTAAACTCTCTGTGAACAACTTAAGAAAGATAATTCAAGTTTAGAAGAAGTCTGCAAGAGAAACAGCAGAAAGAAATTCTTGGAGTTGATCCTGTGATCACAGGTACAATCCAGAGGAAGGATGAAATAGCCCAGAATATCAGTACTTGAAATTGGGAAAGAAAGTATATTTTTTACATAGTCCTACATGGATGAACATCAGTATTTCTGAGTTTTTACACTAAATCACCCAAATTTTAAAGTAATCTTTGAGATTAGTGGTGTAGAAATCCTATCTAATAAAAATGTGACAATATTGACTACAATAAATTTCAGTGGTACACTCACTGATTCATGACTATGAAAAATACTCTTCCTTGACACAACAGAGAATTCTGATCACTCAGAGTTCTCTGAGACATAGGTGTTCTGTACCAAGAGCTAAGAGAAGAAAACTGGATCTAAAGGGAATCGTACCTAAAACCATGACAACAGTTATTCAAGCTGTAGTTCCCATTTTCAAAAAACATGAATGCAGTTCACTAGAAAGGAAGGAGTAACAAATCAAATAATCTGTATTTCATAAATGATCACTTGTGTTGTCATCTCTAAGGAGCTCTTATCTTAGTTGGTCTTAATGTTTTAAATCTCCAAAATCAATAATATCCAAAATGTCCCCCAAATATAAATATTATAAGAAATTACTAAATATGAATAATCCAATATTTTTATTAGACATCCCCATGTCTTAACTTTCTTCACAGTACAAACTTTATAGTAATATTTCATACTTCCTTTAGTTATTGCCTAATTACATCAATTAAAACATTTCTTTTGACAACTCTGACTTGGCTAGACATTGCTTTGATCTTTCTGACAATGCTCTCTCACCTCTCATGGGTCCCTGGGATACCCCTGTTTTCTTTGATCACTTGTTCACTCAGAGAGATAAAATATAGCCAAATTAAAAACTAAAAAAAATCAATAAAGATGATGAAGATGCCGTTTGGCAAAATCAGATCAAGAGGTAAGCAATCATTCATATGATATCAAAGTTTTCAGTTGGGTTTCAGAAGGAAAACTGCCAAACATTCTTTAGAATATATAGAATAACTGAAAAGCCAAACCAGAGAAGCGTCTGAGGAAAATTAAAATGGCAAACCAAGGAAAAGAGTCTTTCAATACAAAAACTAGCAGATGGTGTTTAATAACAATAACAGTAGCACATAATTTATTAAGTACTCATTTAGTGCCTGGCATTATTAAGCTTTTCACATAGTTAGGTGATTTAATCCTTTATTAACTCAATGAGAGAGGAATTATTATCCTACTTTTACAAAGGAGGGAACTGAAACTCGGAGAGATGGAGGAAATTGTCCAAGGTTACACAGAAATTAAATGACAGAGTATGTAAAACCAATTCATAAATAAAAGCTCATTATTTTCATAAAACCTTCCTAGCACGTCTTACCACTGGATAGTGTATTGCTTTACAATACATGTTAAATATATATAAAACAGTATTACTGTCTATCTTAGAGGTTTAAATCATCTGGACAAACCATCCTCATTCCATTAGCAACTGTTTCTTGGATTTTAATTCTTTATAAAGAGGCTAAACCCAATTCAGTACCCACTGTAGCGAGTGTCATTTTATCACTGCAATGGGTCATTCTCTTTTCCAATTTCCTGGCTCCCTTCAGAATCTTTATAGTGTGTTATTTCTGGACCAGTTGTTCAGTATGGCAGTCTGTAAAGACTCAGAGCATCTGCCAGCTGCTTGCCAGATGGCTGAACTCTAGTGAATGGCTACTGAACTGTGGACTACTGAGCAGTAGCTGTCTACTTCTCTACTTAATCTAGAGACTTTTGCAGACTTGCACATGGTACAAATTTGAAATTCAAATAATAGCTAGGGGATGCTAAAATCCCGTAATAATGACAATGATAATTGTAACAAGGACAGTGAATGTGTACCAAATATGTCTGAAAGCTTGCTCTGCATCAAGTACAACTCCCAACAATTTAGACACAGGTCATATGAAATCTTCCTAACTAAAATAAATAGGTGTCTTATAATTAGACATTTTGTAGGGAAGAAACCGAAATCCAAAGAAACTAAGTTGTCCAACAAGTGATTTCAGAGTACCTAACTTATTTCCTGCATGGGGTAGTCTTTGCTAATGTCTGGGTATTATTTGTTGTTACATAATTTTTCCACAAAAGAAAATTAAGACAAAGTATCAATCTGGAAAAGCAAATTGCCACAAAAGTTATGTGGTAATAATTCATTCATAGTGGGAAAGAAAATAATTAGAAGAACTAGTTAATATTGAGCTCCTCTGTTATGACTTACAAACACCTATCAGTTAATTTTGTAAATAAGTGTTTATATAATATGTGTTTACTTATTAAAAGAAAAACCTCATGCATTGGGGGTTTTATAGTCATAATTAAATAACCAAGCCAAAGTCAACAAAAATAGAATCAAGAGATTCAAACTATAACAATCTAAACTTGGGGCCCGGGAGATAGCATGGAGGTAGGGCGTTTGCCTTTCATGCAAAAGGTCATCGGTTTGAATCCCGGTGCCCCATATGGTCCCCCGTGCCTGCCAGGAGCAATTTCTGAGCATGGAGCCAGAAGTAACCCCTGAGCGCTGCCGGGTGTGACCCAAAAACAAAAACAAAAAACAAAACAATCTAAACTTAAATGGACTTATTATTAGTAAACCAGGGAGCAAGGGTGGTGAAGGTATGGGATGCATACTGAGAACTTTGGTAGAAAAAGGTCAACAGTGGTGGTGGAAATGGCCCTAATTCACTGTCATTGCATGCCTGAAATCCAACTGTGAGGAACGTGTAATTCACAATGGTCTCAATAAAAAAAAAAAAATATATATATATATATATATATATATATATATATATATATATATTTTGGTTTTTGGGTCACACCCGGCAGTGCTCAGGGGTTACTCCTGGCTCCATGCTCAGAAATTGCTCCTGGCAGGCACGGGGGACCATATGGGGCACCGGGATTCGAACTGATGACCTTTTGCATGAAAGGCAAACGCCTTACCTCCATGCTATTTTAAACATTTATTAAAAAGCAAAATACTAGCAGCCCAGGTGGGAGGCAAAGGAGGGGCAATATGGGATGCATGCTGGGAACAGGGGTGGAGGGAGGACAACATTGGTAGTGGGAATGCCCCTGATTCAGTGTCACGATGTACCTAAAATACTATTGTGAAAAAATTGTAATTCACTTTGGTCAAAATAAAAATTATTAATAAAAAAAGAAAAATACCTCAGAATTTAAGATAACTATATTAAGGAAACAATGAGTAAAAAAAGAGAGATAATAAATGATATATAGTAATGCTGTATTACTTTCCATACCAAAATTCACTTGCTTAAAACAGCTATTTCTTATTTAGACCACTTTATTCAGATAAACATAGACTTGGTCTGGCAGCTCAGTTCTGATCTTGCCAGGATTTCTCATATACCTAAGTAAGCTATGGGTTAAGTAAGCAGTTTTTACTAGTTTCTGGAACATAGCCAGAATCCTAGATCATAGTCTGCTCTGTTACATGACAGAAATAAAGTTCTTGGGAAGCAAATAGACATACGCAGGAATTTGGAGAGCTGTAGAACTGACATACCATACTTTCTGTTAGTTACGTCAAGTCAGAATGTCAGATCTGACTCAAGGATTGAAGAATATGTAAGAAGGGCTGCAGAATCATATTGCAAAGAACATATATCTACAAGGCAAGAGCCATTGCTAGTTCGTAAACCATCTACTAAAAAGGAAGATTTAAACTCCGTTCTAATTCTAGAGCTCTTATCACTATGTAAAATTTCTTCAATACAAAATCAAAGTCTGCATGTTTCTGAATAAAAAATTGGAAAATACATGTATCTATAAATGTATATAAACACATAATACATATATTAGATAACCATGTGTATGCCCATATGTAAGTGGATATTTATTCAAATTTATATGTCATTAATTTGAAGTCTGCCATTTGTTACGTAATATATTTTTAGCATTTTATGCTTAATAGGAAAAATGTTATATATTGTTTATATGTGGAGTTTCTCAAGTATGAACTTAGTTCGTATAGTGAACAGATTTATCTTGCCAGTGTTAGAGGGTTAAGTAATTTGGGGAGATGTCAAACACTAACAACTTGACATTAGAAGATGAGTGAGTCCTGAAGATATATATAATGTATATATAATGTATAGTAATAATTTTCTATAATAAAATCACTTACAGGCAAAGCTGGAATTTTTCAGAGGGGATTTATATCTCATTTTATACCATTCTTCAGCTTCTTTTAAGATGTTAATATTTTTTATTTCAATCAATTTTAATATGACTTTTCAACTTATTCTGTTTAGTTTTTCTTTAGACATTTATCTGTCTGGCATTCTAAGACCTTACTTAACTATAGTTTGGGGTCTTACATCAATTTAAGATTAATGTCAAAAATTAATGTCTGGAATTAATGATCATTGTTTCAAATATTTGTCTTTCTTTCACTTTATCTTCCCCTGGTATTATACTATACATCATACATATTATTTATTTTGTAACCTCCCATAATTCCTGGAAATTTTGTTCAATTTTTCTCCTCAGCAATCATTCTCTTTTCTATTTTAGAAGATTGAAAATCTCAGAGATTTTATCTTTAGCCATGCATAATCTAATCAATCAAGCATAAGCATTTTCTTTTTTGGGGGGGGAGGGGGGTTCGAGCCACACCCTTTGATGCTCCGTGGTTACTCCTGGCTAAGCACTCAAAAATTGCCCCTGGCTTTGGGGGATATATGGGATGCCAGGGGATCAAGCCGCTGTCCTTCCTTGGCTAGTGCTTGCAAGGCAGACACCTTACCTCTAGCGCCACCTTACCACCCTAGCATTTTCATTTCTATTAGTGTTTTAATCTTAAAATCCCCCTTTTATTTTTCTTATAATTTTAAGTTATCTACTTATATCAACTATTCTATTCATGCATATTGTTTTTTAATTTTTATTACACCTGGTAGTACATCAATAATAGGTTTTGTTTTAATTCATTTCTCATAATCCTAATATCTATTTTATCTAGATCTAGGTTCTTATGATTACTCTCTCGACAAACTGATTTTTTCATCTTAGAATGTGTTGTAGCAATTTTCTTAAAATCAAGTCATAATGGGTGGGTTAAAATATAACCCAGTGGTAGAAAAGTAGTGATATAATTGTAAAGCATAGACAATTATGTAGTATTTATGGTACTATAATTAGTCATTGATGAGTCTGCTATTTCACTGTGAACTTCATAGTACTTTCAAATTTCACTTTCTCTACTTATACAATAGGGTTTTCTTTGTTAAATATTTCAATTCATCTAAATTAGTTCTCTGGTAAAATAACTTCACTTAAAAGCAAGTCTTAGGGGCCGGGCGGTGGTGCTGAAGGTAAGGTGCCTGCCTTGCCTGCGCTATCCTAGGATGGACTGCGGTTTGATCCCCCGGTTTCCCATATGGTCCTCCAAGCCAGGAGCGACTTCTGAGTGCATAGCCAGGAGTAACCCCTGAGCATCACCGGGTGTGGACCAAAAATCAAAAAAAAGAAAAAAGAAAAAGAAAAAGCAAGTCTTGTTAAAGAAATAAGAATATTATGTCATATTTAGAAATTATTCTTTTTCAATTCGCTTACATGAAACTCCTTAGAATTTTCTCTCCAATATTCACTGTCAAATCCAGTCAGAGTTTTAAGAATTAAAACCCACAGAGCATAGGAACTTTCACCCTTCTATTTTCTTTACCACCATGCAATTTCTGTTTGTTTGGTGGTCACACTCAGTTGTGCTTAGGGATTTCATCTGACTCTATTAGTGACCACTCTTGGTGGTACGTAGGGTAGAAAAACATATCATTGTGTTTTCATGTGTCTGACCCTCTTGTAGCTAAGCACTGATGCAGAAGCTTCTAATTGATAGGTGGAATTCAATTCAATTAAATTATTCAATCTCCCTATAGATTTGAATACCCCAAATTCAACAAACTACTACTTCAGTATCACCCACAACTATTTTACACAATAAAAGAAGTAAAAAGCTAAAGAAATAATAAGACTCTTGCTTTGTACACAAGACAATTCCATTCTATCCTGGGGGAAAAAAGGTCTCTGAGCAGCAACAGAAAAAATCCCCAAGTACAAAATCAGCATGAGCACCACTGGGAGAAGCCCGAAAAAAGGAAAGAAAAAAAAAAAAGAAGCAAAGTAATAAATAACCATTTTAATGTATTTGTTTTTTTTAATTTTTATTGTGACCAAAGTGCATTACAAATATTTCACTGCATCATTTTTGGTACATAGTGGCAATGAATGTGGGACATTCCCACCACCAGTTCTGTTCTCCCTCCACCCTTGTTCCCAGCATGTATCCCATATCTCCATCCATTACCCCCCAGAATGCTAGTGCAACTGGTCTCCACTTTACAGCTTGTTTTAGATTGAGCATTCATTCCATTGGAGATAAAATGGATAAGAAAAAAAGAGAAAAAATTGGTAATAACTACCAAAAAAAGAGAGAAAAAAAGGAAAAAAGAAAGAAAAATGGAAGAAGAAAGAAAAAAATGATAACCATTTTTGATAGATATTTTCCTTTCGGTTGTATAATAGAAGGAAAAAGAAGTAAGGTTGATAATTTTGGTTTCATATAAAATTGCCCTACATAAAGGTCAGATTATAGAAAGAGTGATATTTTGAAATAAAAAACATAAAGGCAGAAACCAGTGATGAAGATCCAAATATCAGCAAAAAGAGAAAATTTATAAATTTACATCTAAGTTTGCTTTTCTAGTTTGTGAAAAATCTGCTTTGGCTGATGAATATCTTCATTCAGGGAAAGGAACATTTGTCTCAGGTAATGTTATTCCTGGAGGAAAAGGAAAGGGAAATTCTGAAATAAAGGATATCCTGGGGAAATAGTCTTGCAAACATATGACATTTTCTTATTCTTGTTGAACATTATAAAAGAATAAATGTGTGTAACATGGAACCAAGTAATAAAATATCCTTAGAATAATAGAATGCAAAGGTAGAATAGTTCCTGTTACATCTATAGGTGTGGAGTTATGACAGTGTAAACATGTTATCTTCAGCTATTTCTCCATAGGGGGATGGACACCTATACAGATACCATTTCTGCACCACACTTATCATTTTTGTCTGGCAAACTTGACTATAATGTCATCAAATATTTTCTTATTGAACATCATTCTATCAGAAATGCAAATAAAAAACAAGCTCTTGGCAAGTAAGATGTTTTTATTTTCATTTTATTATTCAACAAGTTTAATATTTTAATCACAAATATTCATATGAGAGTCTTTTTTTTTTGGTTTTTGGGCCACACCCGGTGACGCTCAGGGGTTACTCCTGGCTATTCGCTCAGAAGTCGCTCCTGGCAGGCACAGGGGACCATATGGGGAACCGGGGGATCGAACCGTGGTCCCTCCTAGGTTAGCGCAGGTACCTTATCTCCAGCGCCACCGCCCGGCCCCCTCATATGAGAGTCTTAAACTAGCAAACTATATAAACAAACACTCCCCTTTGTCTTCAACATGCCTTTTGATCTAAAATGTGAGGAACTGACTTATTAGGTCACCTTCCCATTTTTATTGTTATGGAAATTGAGATCTAGAAAGGTCAAGACATTTTTTCCCAAAGATATAGTCCCATAAATTTATGTGATTTGAAACTATATTTTCTTTAATTCTGGTTTTGTTGTTTAAAGGATACTACTGTCGGTATTCAAGGGACAGTGCCAGGAATTTAACCCTGGGTTTTCACATGCAAAGCTCTTGTTCCAGATCTCTTTTTCTTTCAATTTTGTCTGAAAAATTGGCTCAAATATATATTCAGTGAGAGAAGGGTGATGGATTTATGACACTTCTCTAGTTTTCAAGAGAAGAAACTACCAATAAATATGACTAGACACTTGAGACACTCTTTTCCTCTAAACGATTATAAAGTAGATTGTCAGTTGTTGATTTCAATCTTATTAAATATCAATTAAATATCTCAAGCATGGAGTATTTAAATTTTATTTTCCCTTCTTTATCTGAGCAGTAGAAGGTAGCAGCATATTTTCATAGGATTCAATTTTAATTCTGATGGGAAAATTCAGAAACCAAGAAAACTAACTTTGGTTTTCAAACTAAGATAGATCCATCAACCTAATCACTATATAAAATTAGGAAATAGATCCGACAGCAGTTGCAGACAACAGCCCAGTTTCCCAGCTTCATGTCTAATTTCCAAAGAGATGCAAGCCAAGCCACTAAAACTTCAGGATGATAACACTGGGAGGCCCTTAGCAAAATCCCCACCATGCCAACACACACATATATACAAACATATACACACATACTACACACAGCCATAGTCAGAAAAATGACCCAACTTCACTGCTTTACAACTAATCTGGAGACACCAAGTCAATGAAAATTCCAGATACACTAGTTTTCAAGTTAAAATCTCTGAGGAATTTTTGGAGTAAGGAAGGGCAGCTTCTCTCTCCTTCCTATCCTCAGCCCTGTACTACCAAAAGCCACAGCAGCCACACCACATTTCACAGCCACCAGCATGTAAACTGTTCAGCTGCACAGCTTCATAACTAATCTCAGAGGAGATGCAAGCCAAGACAGCTGAAATTTATCACTCCAGTTCTACAAATCCTTTAGTTCCTGGAGCCTGTGTGTTATACTTACCTTCAAATTGCACAATACTGACAACACAGTAGGAGCACACCAAATTAGATGGCAAAGTATCATAGATGTCAACTAAACACAATAAACAAAAACAATAACAAAGAAGGTTCAACAAGTAAAAGCTTAGGAAATATTTAATGACTTCAATAATCTCATTCTGAGATACAGAAATTTCACTAATATTTTTTACCAAAATATTTTTCAGTAATTCCATCCACCATTTTATTGTAACAAGCAATATAAAATAAATTATTTTGTGTCTGTCAATGGAATAAGATTGGAGTCTGGGGGGCCAGTTGGTGGCGCTGGAGGTAAGGTGCCTGCCTTGCCTGCGCTAGCCTAGGACGGGCCGCGGTCGGTTTGATCCCCCCGGGTTTCCCATATGGTCCCCCAAGCCAGGAGCGACTTCTGAGCGCATAGCCAGGAGTAACCCCTGAGCGTCACCGGGTGTGGCCCAAAAAAAACAAAAACAAAAACAACAACAACAAAACGATTGGAGTCTGGATAGGAAAAGTTCAATTGGTGGTGAGATGTTAGATTATTGATTGAGGCCGAGGAGATAGCATGGAGGTAAGGCATTTGCCTTTCATGCAAAAGGTCATCGGTTCGAATCCCGGTGCCCCATATGGTCCCCCGTGCCTGCCAGAAGCAATTTCTGAGCATGGAGCCAAGAGTAACCCCTGAGCACTGCCGGGCATGACCCAAAAACCAAAAAAAAAAAAAAAAAAAAAAAAAAGATTATTGATTGTTCACAGTAACTGTAATATGAATAATTTTGTAAGATATTAAACTTATATAATTGTAAACTATTAAATACCTGTTTCGTTTTTTATTTTTAATAAATAAAATATAAATAAAATAAAAATATTTGAGTTTTCCATTCCTTGATTCTCTGTATTATTTTTATTATGGGTTCAAAAATCAGTCCAGGATATATACACTATTTTGGAATCTATTGCTATGTGACAAGTCACTTCAAAATGTAGTGGCTCAAAGTAAAAACAATCTTGTTTTTGGCTAAGAAATTTTTAGTTTTGACAGAGTTTGACAAGGTAAGATCATCAGAACCCCTTAAAGCATCAGTAGCCCTACTGGTCT
>PVKC010010990.1:0-25156 GCA_004027635.1 Crocidura indochinensis
TTTTATTTCTTCTTTTTTTGGGGGGGGGGTCTCACCCGGCAGTGCTCAGGGGTTACTCCTGGCCCCATGCTCAGAAATTGCTCCTGGCAGGCACGGGGGACCATATGGGGCACCGGGATTCGAACCGATGACCTTTTGCCTGAAAGGCAAAATGCCTTACCTCCATGCTATCTCCCGGGCCCCAGAAATTTTATTTCTAAAGAGACTATCAAAAAGGAAAATAGGAAGAAATGAAATAAAATGAATGGTGAAGTCACTTAGCATTTCATAAACATGTTTTTACTATTTAAAGAAAATGCAAAACATGTTGATATCGTTTACCATAATACATTTGTCTCCAGATAAGTGAAAGCAAATTTATTGAAAAATATAGAAAGAAAATAAGAAAAAGAAATAGAAGAAAGTTTTAAAAAGAAAGAAAAAAGTACAATTAGCAAGCATATTTTTAAAAGTTATTGTATCTTCAATAAAGTCACTAACATAATAGCAAAATGTTTAGTAAACCCTTGTTGTTAGCTGTCCATTCATAACCCCAACTTTTTCTATGCCAGAACGTTGTCTTAAATGGCATCTGACCTGATCCATCTTGATAGCTTGCTGATTTTAACTTCACTGTTGGTGTCATATTGGTTTTATGGATCCTTTGATACTCCCATCCTCTTCTTTTCAGGTATCCCTAGTTCTATTATCAGCAAGCATCCTCTGGCTAGTCTTCTTACATTTTGTAGGCTCAACACTAGATCTATATATTGCACACATAGGTAAAACCGTCCATTTTACAAAAAATATTTTCCTTTTCACCTAGTTTGCTTAGCATAAGTCCATCAAACTCCTTCTGTTTAGCTGTGAGTGGCAAGTTTTTATCTTTTTCAGTATATAGTATTCCATTAATAACTATTAGATTTTCTTTATTCAATCTTCTGTTTTGTGAGGTGAGGTGATCTTTCAAGTAGTGCTCAGGAAGCCCAGGGGCCCCACCAAGTAATCACTGGTCAACAGATAAATGATTCAATGCAAGAGTCCATGCAACCAGAACTACCAGAACAACCTAGGCCACCTCTATGGTGCTGGAAGATCTCTAGGATCTTTCCCCAGCAGTATTATGGCCTCAAGGGCTGTACTCAGAGGTACTCAGGGTGAATAAGTAGAGCCAGGGATCAAATCAGTTTGGTGACATACATCTTAACTTTCCCCACACTATCTCTCCAATCCTTCTAGTCATTTATCAGTAGACACTTGAGTTGATTCTACATTTTAGCTATTTTAAATAATAATACTGAGTAAATACTGGCATAGATATAACATTTTATGTAAATAGCTTCCTATTCTTTAAATAGATTCTCAGAAGTGGGAATGCTGAGGACTTGATTATTGCTTAAGCAAACATTTTTCAATATGGTAACAACAATTTTCATTCCCATTACCAATGGATCTAAGTTTCTTTTTCCCCACAGCCTTACAACACTTGTTATTGCTATAAACCCAAGTTTTGAACTGTTTTTCCAGGAATATTTTAAGTGTTTTTGTAGGACTTACAGACATAGCTACATCATGTCCACCAACAGAGTTAGTATCATCAACGATGCATTTGCTCCCAGTAAAAATGTGGATGGAGGGCCCGGAGAGATAGCACAGCGGTGTTTGCCTTGCAAGCAGCCGATCCAGGACCAAAGGTGATTGATTCCAATCCCGGTGTACCATATGGTCCCCCATGCCTGCCAGGAGTGATTTCTGAGCAGAGAGCCAGGAATAACCCCTGAGCATTGCCAGGAGTGGCCCCAAAACAAAACAAAACAAAACAAAACAAAAATGTGGACGGAACAGCTACTAATAACCACACAGCTTCACACCAGGCTCTCCAGGTTTCTCTTCCTGGCTTTAGCCTTCAATGTCAGATCCGGAAATGGACCAGGCAAAAGTACTAACTCTAAAATGTTCCATGTAACATGTCACTCTATTCCAAGCTGATTTTGGCAACACAAGTAAGTTTTCCATTCGAACTTTGCCTGTGATGTAGCAGCCCAGGGGACTTCAGGACAATTCCAGATGCTCAAATGAAGAACAAATTAGGGTGAAAACAACACCATCAGAGGAAATGGTTCTTTTCAGAAAAGGGGAATGGCCTGCGGCTGTCTGAAACTACCAATGCAGTTCTATGTTCAAAACCATTAACAAGGTTAAGAATGGCAGAGAATAAAAAAAAAAAAGAAAGAATGGCAGAGAATGACCTCTTTTACTTTTTAATTGTTCAGATTCTTCAAAAACATTCATTGCCTTTGATATTATATGAAAGGAAAAATGCTGCCTTTTAAATCCCATTATCTTCTTTCAGCACCAATTGTTTTCATTGCTAAAATTCTAGTCGAAGCTGAAAAATCTCAAATTCAGAGAAGGTCAAACCACTAGCTTGACATCCTGAAATTTGCCCATCTATCCCAAAGTTATTTAAATGCCTCTGGCAATAATATCTAAAAAATAAAAAAAAAAACTCAATAACTTTTCTAAGCCACATCAAATTATTTGCAGAAGATGGAACACAAATTATTAATCAATCCATCAATATTTGCTTCTCCTGGTCTTCTAAGGGCCTGTCCTGCTTCTATTTTCTAGGGTTCAGTGGAAGTAAGTTCTTTAGGGGAAATCTCACGATGTCTGGGATTTTTTCTTGATTTCTTCATTTCCTTTCATGTTAAGACATATTCCTCAAAATGGCAGAGTGCTAGCTGTCTACAAAAGTATGTCCCTTTCTGTTGATTCTATAGTTGCCTGTCAAAGCAAATAAACCCGTTTTGCATAAGAGCTTTGAAATAAAATTGAGGGAAAATAAGTTCTCTACCTGGTAAAGCAGAGTGGTGTGAATTCAAACTAAAAGAAATACCAGCCAGAACATCTGAATCATTAGCAATCAGGCACCCTCCCTAAGTGGAGAGGAAAACATATTCTGATGCATATTTGCACACCCAGGCAAACTGACCAATATAAAGAGAAGAACATCTGCTTTTATAAACACCTTACACTATTAAGATTTGGACTATAAAATATTCTCACTGATGCTATTAATCAAAAAATAATCTAGTTTATATAAATCCCAGTGAGTTATCACAGGGATTTAGGTACTTGTCTTGCACAAAATCCAATACTAGTTCAAGCACTTGGTCCCCCAGCAACCACCCGGTGTGATCTTTGAACATATAATCAGAAGTAAGCCCTGAGCACAATATATTGACACACATACACACACAAAAAAGATCATTTTCGTTTTGTGTTTTTGGTTTTGGGTCACACCCGGCAGCACTCAGGGGTTGATCCTGCCTCTGTGCTCAGAAATCACTCCTGGTAGGCTCAGGGGACCATATGGGATGCGGGGACTCAAACCACCATCCTTGTGTATGCAAGGTAAACAGCCGACCTCCATGCTATCCCTCCGGCCCCCCACTTTAAGAATAACTTTATTTCCTTCTTGGCTTCTTTCACCACTAGGCCTTAATTTAATTTAATTTTTTGCTTTTTTGGGCCACACCTGGTGACTCTCAGGGGTTACTCCTGGTTCTTCACTCAGAAATTGCTCCTGGCTTGGGGGACCATATGAGATGCTGGGGAAATCGAACCTCTGTCCGTCCTAGGTTAGCACGTGCAAGGCAGACACCCTACCGCTTCCACCACTACTCATGCCCCTAGGCCTTAATTTTAAATGGAAGGCAAATCACTGAAAGAATCTCCCTTAATATATAAAGAATGTAGAAAGTGTTAGTGATCATAGTTTCCAGTTCTCAACCTGAGAAACACTTTATACTTCCCAGCACACATTACACTCATCATGAGTTAATAGTAATAAATACCACTGAGTGCTTATTACACATCTTTCTTGCTGAAACCCTTGATGTTCATTATCTTTCCTAAACCCATATAATTTAAAAGGCTAAGCATTTTATGTTCATTTTTATGGACATCAAAACTGATATTAAATTAAGTAGTTTGTCAATTATAATAATTTTATCTAATATGCAATAGAATACATGTATGGTGATAATTTTTAAAAAATTTATGCCCCCAATATATACAGAATGCCTTTCAGATTATCCATTTAAATATATAACTGGTTTAGAAAATACAAGGAAAAAGAAAACCACATTTACTGAATACCTCAATTTGCTATGCCCTGTATTTTTTTCTAGTCATTCCTGCATTTGGTCTATGAGGCTATCCAAATGGGGACATATCCAGTGGTGCTCAATTCTTACTCCTGGTTCTGCACTACGGAATCCCTCCTAGAAGGCACTGAGACCACATAGTGTGCTGGGGATCAAGTCCACATCAGCCACACGCTAGGCAAACATCCCACCCACTGTACTATTACTCCAGCCCCAATTACATTTTTATTTGAGGTCAAGTTCAAGTAGAGGAGAGCTAGGATTGAACTTGGATCTCTCCATGTAGTATATGTAAGACAATTCACAAGGTCTGTAATGAGTGTGTAAGTTACCATCTTAGCTTCATCATTCAATCTGTTGACCTTACAGAATTAGTGTTTATCTCCAAGTTTCCTTTTTCTTTAAGCATTTGCCACCTTGCACTACTAAAAAAGATGAGATAAAGCAACCAAGAATCAGTGTCAGATACACAGAAAACTCCTGGTGACCTGCTCCCCAAATTACCTGTTATTATTGAAACCTTCGTGGACATCCTTTTGGGTTGGCACATGCAAGTTTCTGCAATTTATGCCATGCTCTCAGCTCTGGGAAAAGCCAGGTAGCAGGCTGTGAGCCTATTCTTATACACTTCTAGAGGTGCTCATGTGCAGAGGAGCTGGGCCCTCAATCCCCACCAATAATTCACCAGCCGCTTACTGGCCACACAAAATACTCTTGTTGGAAATAGAATCCTATTGCCAACAAGAAATAGGATAATCTTAGCCAGGCCTTCATATGACCTTGATGCACCTCTCATAACTCACCTGTAGTATGAAAGGCCTACCTGGGTAAATCACTACAGAAATCATAATCCACAGAAACTTCCAGATGGTGTTTACTATTGTTTAAGCTCCTGAAGTTTGGAGTAAATTTTTATATAGTAATTGAGCACTACCACAATGTTCAGAAAACTTCCATTCTTAGCAGAGTCCATATTCTTTCTGCTTTACCTAGAAATTTCCCTCTACAGGTACTACTTTGCATTAAATTTTCAGCCTTCTAGCACAGAATGAGAGGTGCAAATAATGAGGGGCTATTTGGGTGTAGTTTTAGGGTTTCATGGTCATGCTTATCAGTGGACATATGCATACAGGGCCCTATCTATGGAGAAGTTCACAATTCCATTATTTACACCACTAACTTGTATACCTGCACTAATACAATCACAAATCAGTGGACTATTTTGCATTTTCAATATCCATTTCTGAACTTGAAATAGGCCTTCATTCCCTCAGATCCCTGCCATTCACACTGCCTTGTTTCTTTGCTTCTGATTTCTTTGCACCACACAAAACAATGAAAGAGAAGCATGCAAAGCCATATTTCTAGTAAAGAATCTTGTTTTCCTAGTGTATCTTTCCCATCGGAGGCAGGCAGGAAACAGGAATGGGCTTGATATTTTGTATTAATAAGTTACATAGTCATATCATCCCTCTGTAGCCCTACCAGTCACTTCAAAATAATTCAACATCTACAGACCTGTTCAAATGCTCTGAGTTCCATTGTCCTGTACAAAGATCCTCATCTATTATTCCAGCAGAAATTTCAGAATCACAAAAGGACACCTTAACTTTTCCTTCATATTTTTGTGATGATTGAATTCACTTCTCTTTGGTACTATTCTAAGCATATAGAAACCCTTATGAAAAAGTGGTCATAATTCTGGTATCTTAATCCTGTCCCCAAGCAAATCTCTCCCAAGGTAAGATGGCTGGAAACAGCCAGGCTAGGGCTGTTTTAGTGATCAGTGAGCTCTCATCAAGCATTAAATCAACAAGGACTGTAGCCCCTAATGCATGTGTCAGAAGCAAGCTCATTGCACTGTTGAGTGATCAATATTGTGATAGGGGGATAGGACAAGTAGTGCCAGTCTAGGAAGCCATATTGTCTTCAAAGACTTATTGTTACCAGATTGTTCCATGAGGTGATCATGATGAACAGCTGCCAGACTGCAGACTCTGTGCTGGGCTGCTTTTAACCTCTGGGACCTCAAAGCAAACCCTCTGTAAACACCTTATACTGGCAGAGTCAAATGAACTAGGGGTGAGCATCCAGCTGTTTTGGAATATGGTTCCCTAGATCTCACTCTCTAGCTGTATGGCTCCACCAGGGCACCCAGCAGTGTCCCTCTAAGGCACTGAACTTCTGTCCCAACCCTCAAGGTCACTGAACAGGAGTCTTCAGGGGTGTCTGGCACTAAAACAAGATCCATATCTGCCAGATCTGAATTTTCATGAGAGGACTCTTCCCCACATTCACCCCATCCCAAAAGAGCAGCTATCACCGGCAAGTATCCAGAACCCACCTGTTTATATTCTCATCTCAGACACCCAGATCCCCACCACATACAAACACAGAAAGTTCCTCCCCAAGAAAGCCATTTTGGTATGGTGGTGGCCATGAAAACCAATGGTGCACAAGTCGCAGACCTAAACCATGCACCATCTGGCCCCTTTCAGACAAGTGAGGAATTACCATTTAAAATCCTCCCAACTGCTCTCCCACCAGACTTTCACTCCTACAGAACCAATTTCACACACAGAACCAATAGGGGTTTGAGGCCTGAACAGGCCCAACAACTTTGATGTGATTTCCAGTTTCTCCAGTCTGGAGGCCTCAGGGTTCCCAGAGCCCATACATGTGTGCAGGGAGGATGAGATTCAGTACAAGCATGTTGAAGAGTAGCCTTAACCTTCCCATCCCCTCAGGAACAAGCCCTCTATTCTCCAGCAGAACTCAAAGCAGCTTTCTGCACTGCTTCCTCTCTCCACCCAGCCTCACAAGCCACTATTGTGTCCCTTCAGTCATTCCCAACTCCAGCCTCTGCTCTGACATATACCATTACATACCTGCCATAATGCCCTGCCTCAGCCTCACAGCCCTCAGTCCTTCCTATAAATTGGCATTTCCAGTTCAACAGGAAGTATATCCTGCCACTCCTCCTAGGCTGCTCTCAAAACCATGCTGAAAATCAAGAGTGTCTGTCAGACTGGCTTCTCCTTCAAATGCTGACTCTGCTGACACCAGCCCGTTTCCTCTGCACAGCACACTTGGTATTTAGATGGCCACATGATCCTGTCTATCACTGCCTGAAACTCACCATCCTCTTCCCAGTGAGTTCCTCCAGGATGGCTTCATTTACAACTGCAGATGCCCCCAAAACTGATCACTCTGCACAGCTGAGTGAGCATGAACAAGTCATCAACCTCGAAAATTCTCACCTATAAAATGAGAAAGCAACTATGTCACAGAGCTAGCCTCAGGATAAACATAATGTGCATATATAGACATCTGGAAATCATAAATCTCCAAACCTAGAGCTGGCAGATGTTTTCTGTGAAGGGTCAGAGAGTCAATATTCTAAGCTTCATGGGCCATCTAGTCACTGTCATAATTACTCAACTCTGTTATCATGCAAAAGAAAGCAGAGATAATAAACTCATAAATGAGCAAAAGTTATATACCAATAAAATTTTATTTATAGAAACAAATGGTGGGCCAGATTTGACCCATGGATTGCAATGTATAGATAGATTCCTGTTCCAATCCATTACTAACTGTTATTACTGGTAATGATAAGGAAGATACATCAAGATGTCAAATTTCAGGAATAAAAACTATCTTCTTTGTTTTGTCTGTTTTCTTCTGTGAGAATATAAGCTTATCTGTTTAGGGGTACATTTCTAGACTACTCTATTTTTAACATGAAGAATTTTCCATGACACAGATGGTTCGGTGCATCAACACTTATTTCTGAAGGAATGAATGAATCTTTTTTTTAAATAATTCAATGGATTTTAGGTATATTTATATATTTTTATATATCATCATTAAGAAAGGGTGCTATTGGGGCCGGGCAGTGGCGCTGGAGGTAAGGTGCCTGCCTTGCCTGTGCTAGCCTAGGATGGACCGCGGTTCAATCCCCCGGTTTCCCATATGGTCCCCCAAGCTAGGAGCAACTTCTGAGCGCATAGCCAGGAGTAACCCCTGAGCGTCACCGGGTGTGGCCCAAAAACTAAAAAAAAAAAGGGGGGGGTACTACAGGTGTCCACAAGTTTGCTAAATGCTTTAAAATATACAGAATAGCTCCCAATAACATAGAATTCTAAATATCAATAGTGTTGGAGGAATAGTCCAATAATATGCAGTGAGTAGGGTACTTACCTTACTCCCTGGTTCAATTCCTACCATTTCATATGCTTCTCCAAACACTGCCAGGAGTCATTCCTGAGTATAGAGCCAGGACTAACCCCTGAGCATAAACAAGTGTGGTCCAACCCCCATCCCCCACAAAATATTAATAGTGTTAATGTTCATAGATATGCTTGAAAATCCTGACATGTTATAAATCACATTTCACCTCACATACCAACTTTTAAATGCACATTCTCTATTTATTAGCAGATTGGCAAAAAAAAGACAATTTATCATCGAATAAATATGTTAATAATAGGGAGTAGGGTGCTAAATACTTTAATCTTCTAACTATTTAATCTCAAACTATTCAGAATTTATCATCTCATAATCCAAGATGGCTGTAGTATCCCCAGCATCACACAGCTATCCCTGGCAGAACAAAGAAGAGGGCCATTGGAACTATGAGCATAAAACTGGTGCATCTGGCTGCTGCCCCCATGGGACGTCCCTAGAATCTACAACCAATAACTTCTACTTACATGTATTGATCAACATTGTGTCTCTGTCTCAAAGCAAGGCTGAGAAGTGAATTTTTTAACTAGAAATGTTAATGCAACCAATAAATTGTCTGTAAGGAAGAAGGAAAAGTTATTTTGAGCTTTCAAATCCAAGAATTCTTACAGCACATAAAAACATGGACCTGGAAATATAGAAAAAGGAATATCAGCAACTACATATAAATATAAAGCTGATGTTGATGGAAGTCCCCCCTCTTTCAGATCCCCTTCATAGCTAGTGTCCCTCTCTCAAAGAGCAGATGAATTAGGTGCTCACAGTTCAAAAACAATTGTTCTTTGGAGAGCTGCCCAAATTCTTTTCCATTGATCAATCATGTGTATAAGAATGCATATCTTAGACACTGCTTCTAGCAAACCAGGCTAAGTCAACATGCATCAATAGAAGCCTGACCATTTAGATTAAGATATAAGCATAAAATAATGAATGCCAGATAGAATTAAACGCAGCAATATACAACAATATTGACAAAATGTCTGAAATATTTTTCAGTAAATGCAAGAAAAAGCAAGTTGAAGAACATTATATAAGCAGCTCTTATTTGTTAACATAAAAATAGCCATGTATATTTAGAATATTTCTAGAAAAACTTATGCTTAGTCCTGTTTTTCTTTCTTTTTTTGTTACCTTTTCATCTTCTGTTTTCTATCTGAAATCATTTTATATATGTGTGTGTGTATATATATATATATATATCATCCTATATGGTCCCCTGAGCCTAACAGAAGCAATTCCTGAGAGTGGAGCCAGGAGTAATCCCTGAGCGCCACCAGGCATGGCCCCAAATCAAAAACAAAAATGGAAAAAAGTCTGAGGGGTAAGAACAGACAGGCACTAGGACTAAGGAAGAAATTGGGGGTTGTGATGCATTCTAGTCACAGATTTGCAGCATTGTGGATAACAAGGGAACTAGCATAATACCAACTATCACAATCATATGCAAAGGCATGATGTCAGATAAAACATGGAAGACTTTGAGATCTTGTCCTCAAATTTCTCTTTTCTTTCTTGGATCTCAGATAGTTCCCCTAAAAGGCTTCAGAGCACTTCACATTGCTTAAACCTTGTGGAGCTTTCATTGAGTCCCTGCTTAGTTTCAGTCACCGGAAGTCTTTTCATAGTAAATCTATCATCAAAGTCTCACAATGAGCTATCTTATCATACTCATCTTATAGATGAGGAAACTGAATTTCAGAGAATGTATGGATTTAAGATCCCACATTAGTAAGTTTCTGGTTTTTGGGTCACACCCAGCAGTGCTCAGGGGTTACTCCTGGCTCCATGCTCAGAAGTTGCCCCTGGCAGGCACGGGGGACCATATGGGGCACCAGGATTCGAACCGATGACCTTTTGCATGAAAGGCAAACACCTTACTTCCATGCTATCTCCTGGGCCCCGAGTAAGTTTCCATTCAAATCCCACCCTGCAAGACCCTAGTGTCTATGCTCATAGTTCCTCTCCATATGGCTTCTCAGCATGTGATCACATATATAGTTACTTTAGAAAAGTTAGAAAGGTATATATCCAAGGAATTTGAGAAACCAAGAGAACTTCCTAGATGTATGAAACCTGGTTCAAACAACAGATTTTAAAGAACAACAGAGATAAATTATTACTTCTATGAACTTGTTGGCAGATGCAAAGGAGGAAAGTAGAATTACATAAATAGTTACCCCCAGATTATTTAAATAATATTTGATAGTTAATATTATTTATTTATCATTATTGAATTGCTCAATGTATGTCCAGGAGCCAGCAGTAGGAGCCTCGTCCAAATGCCTATTGTTTGAAAATCTCAGAATTTCAGAATCTTGCAAATTCAGAATTAAGAATCCTGCCTAGAATTCCATAATTAGAATCTTCATTTCAACAAGATCCCTAGATAACAATTACATAGTAATTATTACTATAGTAATTGAGGAAGACTTCTTTTCTTTATTTAAAAAGAGTGCATCACATAGTTAACATAGTTGATCATAAATGCTTATTTCCACATAAGTAAAAGCAAAGTTATTGAAAAATAGAAAGAAAAAATAAAAAATAGGAGATGAGAACAAAGAGAAAAAAGAAAAAGTATAGTAGCAAGCACATTTGTGAAATGATTATATCTCCAATCAAGTCATTAATATAATAGCAGAAGGTTTAGTGAGCTCTTGTTAGCTGTCCTGCCTGTTAAATTGGTGTGTTCCTATAGGAATAGCAGCATCAACAAATGAAGTTATCCAGTAATTCAAAGCACTCTTACTTATACTACAGCTTTTCAGGGCATATACTCAGCTACCAGTCCTCCTAGAAGAGGGAAGATATGGGAAGAGTGCCCACACTTGCTCCAAAGAGCCCTAATGATATCAACCAAAAGACCTGCAAACTTGAAGTGTGGCTAGATCAGTGTCCCTGGAAGGAATTATAAATAGTCACAGATGAGGTAGAGCCATTGGGGAAGTAAGTAGTGATTTTAGGTGATGGAGACAGAAAGCAAGGCTTCAAAGGACCAAGAAGGGGCTTGGCTCACCTTCTCTTCCAGGATGGCCAGCTTTCTGCTGCATGGCTGGTAAAGCCATATCTTTTTTTTTTTTTTTTTTTGGTTTTTGGTTTTTGGGTCACACCCGGCAGTGCTCAGGGGTTACTCCTGGCTCCATGCTCAGAAATTGCTCCTGGCAGGCACAGGGGACCGTATGGGGCACCGGGATTCGAACCGATGACCTTTTGCATGAAAGGCAAACGCCTTACCTCCATGCTATCTCCTGGGCCCCAAAGCCATATCTTTTATGGCTCAGTTTACATCTCATTTGAGAAAAGAGTGAGTCTATGGAGCAGGCCCAGTTAGAACATGAGGGAGGGAACACTATTCTAAAGGGTTCATTGATAACTCAAGCTGGGTTGTGAGTAGACTTAATCATGAATGTTGATTTTGAAACTTTCTGTGAAATAGACCAGACATGATGATGTTAACAGTTCCTATACTTTTAAAAAAAATCATCTCGTTTTGTTGCACCAGCAAAAAAGTTGATCTAATGCTTCAACCCATTACATTGAATTTGCTGGCAGGAATTGTATATATCAAGCTCCACAGTTTGATTCTAAAAATTTCATCTTTAACATCATACAGCATTCCACTAATTATCAATGGTTTAGGAAAGGAATGAGATCATAATGCAAAGAACTTATGTGCTTGGTACTTAACATATGAGAACAATGAAGAGAAAAATAATCAGACTCACTTTAATAAGATTTAAACCAGTGAACACTCAATCATTCAAATATAACTATCTATTGAAAATTTCCAATGCCAGCTTCTACAAACACCCAGAATGCATTTCCAAAACCTTTCTTTGCCATCAGTCCATGCTTGATTAAATAAAAATAAATTTTCCTCCGATACTAAAGCAAAATGCAATTAGAATGGCGAATTTGCAGCCCAGAGTCAAACATGGCCCCCAATATCTCCTCTAATGATTTTGGGTTTTCCACTGTTTTGAATTATCCATGCCACTGCTCCCCTTATTGGCACTGATAACTGAGTGTTAACTACATTACATGCAATTAAATTCAAAATATTTGTGCAGCAATTATATGGATTCATCAAACCTAATGGTGCAGTCACAATTTCATGTGTACTCATCAGTATTGCTCAGAAAAAAATTGGCGTCTAGGAATATATTCTCACAAGCTGATAATTACAAAATAAACATTGTGTCTAATGTCCTCCTAGTTGCTGATATCTATCAATAGTAAACAAATTAGAAGGCTCTAACCATATTGACCCTACCACTCTAAGCGCTTTTCTACATTCTTCATTAGTGATCAGATATGTCAAGGGGGCCTTTGTTCAGGAATCAATGAGTAAACCATACTTGTATTGGCTCTTCTGTTTACAAGATTATTACTTTTCTTTCTCCTTTTGAGAGCTTTTCAGTCTCTTGCTTGAGTTAACCCACCAATGAGCCCACTGGCAACTTTACTTTATCAATGGTCCATCTCGAAGTTTATAAGGAGCCAAGGTGGATCTTCTCTGTGCATACCACCAGCTTCCCAATTGTGCTAACCTGACCTGACCTCTTCCTGGAAGCTTTGCCTGTTAGCAAGAGAGCTTTCTCAGCCAGGAAATAGAGGCCCCTATCAAGCCAATCTCAACTGGTGAAGACTAAGAGTCGGAGGAATAGGTGCAAGCTAATTCCAAGCTAAGCAATCGGAACATTGCTTAGCCAGTCAATTATAAGGCTTGTTTCTCACAGTTGCTCAAAGTGCTCTTATGACTGAGGCCCTAGTACCTACATAATTCATGAAGGTTTCTTATATTGACTTACACTCCTCTCTTCCTGGTCCGTTCTCCCCACTCCTTCACTTCCAAATAGACTCCTAAACGCAAATAGACTTCCACAAATAGACTTCAAAATGGACTTTTGCACCTAAATAGACTCTTAACACCCAAGTTACTTTTCAAAGAGTCTATGAGGAGTAAAGAGCCTTCCTTGTATAAGAACTGACCTTTTGAAACAATGGATATCAGATACAAACTACCATAATGAAAACTTTATTTTCGCCTTGCTAGTCTTGTGCTTAGGACTTGACAGAGAGTCTCACTATCAAGTGAGTTTTTGAGAGCCTGTGTATAATATTTTTGGACACAGTATCAGCAGCCATAGAAGAGCTATATATTTTTTCTAGACATAAGGACAAAAAGTTTTAGTTTGTGTCCATATTTACAGGAAGAAGGAATCCCCAGTGGAATAAGCTGCCTTTGGACCCAGCAGAGTTGGCAAATTTGACAAAATTGATGTATTTTCAGGATGTCAATTCCTTCCACAGTCTGATTGGGCCCTTTTTCAGGTTTCTCTAGCCATTTTGCAGATCCACTAATAAATTGTTCTTCTGTTTCAATAATCTAGAATTTATTTTCAATGGCTTCAAATTTAAAAAGACCAGACATTATGAGTTATGTCTTCCTTATGTATAAATACAACAAAAATATTCATTGTGACCTTGTATAACATTAAAAGCAAATATTGGAAACAACCTAAATACCTATTAATAGAAAACCGGTAAGTTAGATATATCAAGTCAATGGCTATATTTACAAGAGAGCTCTGAATGTATGAATATGGAATTACTCCAATTAAGTTTTATTTTTTAAAAGGGGGTTCAGAATTGTATAGAGTTATATTCCTTCTGCCTTAAACATATACACAGAGACAAATGTGAGTATAGTTATGTATATATAAATTTGAGTACATTTTGGATATGTATGCATGATGTATCTTTAATATTGTCATAATTTGTAGAAGTATATATTTATATGTGCATATCACATGTTTGTATATTCTTGCACAAATATTAAATATGCTTTATATGCTGACAAAAGTATTAAATATCTCAAAAAAATCTAATAACAAGTCTTTCCTCTGAAGAAAAAAGATCCCAAAATCATTTCTCCATTTCCCTACAGTATCTCAAATGCTTTCAGTTTACACATATGAACATGTATCAGTGACATACAACAAAGAAACTCAAATGTTTAAATGAACTCAACAACCTAAAGAAGAATCGCAGTCACAGGTTTCCTTACTGTAACTTACATCACAGTCATACTAGCCAAGGCAAAACTGTATTTTTTATGTTTTCAGCTTTAGCATTTTCATGTTTTTCATTGTTCATGTTTTAGTATTTTTTTTCAGTGCCTCTGATAACAGTGCAGCTTCTCTGACCTGGTCCACATTCTTGAGGAGGGTTTTGTGCATGTGATGCTATAAACCATCAGTGTCTCTCCAGTGAAGGCAACTAACATTGTAGCTTACAGGTCAATTTTTACTTTCAAGTTATGCAGGAAAAGCAGCACATTCATGGGCATCCTGAGAAGTACCCTGGCAATGAAGGGGAACATTCATTTATTGACAGACCACATGACCAACTGCATGTGACAACAGGCAAATGTTCTTATTTTTATGTTCTATTTTTTATTATGAGATCAAAGATACAAAGAAAGAGGACAAGGTAAAGTTACAGTGGGAAGACAATCACCCATAAACAGAATTCTCAGAAGAAATCCCCTTGCTGACAGCTTAATTTTGAACTTTGAGCCAAAGAGCATTAAGAAAAATAAAATCCATGCACAATTACTTTGTCCCTCAAGTTCCCAGATTGTAGTGCATAATAACATTTCTTTGCAGTACACAAAGCAATCTAAAGCCGGGGTTCTTATTTTTCATACTGTCTCCATCTCTCCTGGGCTATGAAATGGTCGCACTCATAATGTGCTTTCTATTTCCCCATCAACAAACCCTCACACACTTGTTCACATGTGCCTACTTAACACATTCCCTAATTCTCCAAAACCTTCACATTCTTAGAGTGCTTCCCTCATCATAGATTTGGACTTGGGGACAAAAGTCACCATTTGTAAGCTGGGATATTCAATATGCTCATTGAATGTAAGGATGTTGTTTCCCTGCTAAACTGCTTCCTGTCTGATCCCAACTTTGATCTCTTTCTTACTTTCTTTCTCTGGGCATCATGCCAAACATGTAAGGAAGTGACCCACTTTATCAATCTATTATAATCTTTTAAAGCCTCTGCCATTTCAAACCAATTTATTTTTATATGGCATCTTCTATAAAAATGATCTCAAAATACTTTGTTGAGAAGAAGTAAAATTATCATGAAACAGTTCAAGCATTATAAAACTTCTTGGTTGTGAGGATCAAGAGTTAAGCACATTTTAATAATTTCCTGTAAGTGTGCAGCGCTTAACATAAGAGTTTTATTATTCTTAGCGATTCCTTATTTAGAGAACAGTGGCTGGCAGAAGCTTAAACTTAGGTCTCCACTATACAGAGTGTGAAACACATGAAAGAGCTGAATTGAGAAAATAATTGTGAGTTCAGACTGGTAGTCATTTTGTTTTGGAAATGTTCACTCCACTCTTTACTCCTTGCCACACTGCCTTTTGCATTCTCTTCTAGTTCTGGTTATTGCTTCTAATTCAGGCACTTTCTTGTTTCATCCCTGATATGGCCTCTATGTCTTCAAATTCTACAAGTTATCCAGAGACTGGTTACTTTCTGCTCCTCGTTTTTTCTGGAAGTGTTCATCTATCTTATGATTCTCCCCACACCTTAACTGTTTTTGAAGAATTCTAGGGGACTTAATAAATAAGTCAATATTTAAATTAATATCAACTCTATTTTTCATTTATTTTTATCTTTGCCTCCTTAATATCTTCATGTTCTTTATTGCCCTGTCTATGGAATCACCCATTCTGCTGATAATTTTAGAGGCTTATTCTTTCATTCTGCTCAAATACAGTTTAAAATTTTACTATTTTTATAATATAACAGGTAAGACATTTTATAAAACTATAATAGAGTTTATTTATTATTCCAATATTTACCTGTCTTCTCTGTACTGAACAGTCTTACAGGATTATATGTCTCAAGCCTATTGAATGCTCAAAAAGCATGCCCTGCTTTTTTCTAGGAAAGAAGAGCAATAGTGATGTTAACTATTTCCAAGAGGGCTTTGGAGACATCATGTGACCTTGATTTCCATCTGCTTTGAGATTATTAGGAATCAGGTAACAACTGCCACATCAACCTGTGTCCCACAGGAAGAAACAGTAAGCTAAATTCCAACTAACCCCCAAAGGAGAGAAAATGTTGTTTGAGCTTTGACTGTTTGGAGGCTGTTACTACAGCATAAGTTATTCTAACCTGACACACTGCAAAAATAATATTACACATTCATAAAATTCCAAGGTACCTGAGACAGCACCCTAAAATTAATAAGTCCCTCACGAAAAACATGTAAATATTCATAATGAAGGATTGAATTAAAACCTGCAAGTAGTGTCAGATTAGTTGGATGCTTGAGATTTGAGGCTCTATTTTTGCTGTGATGACCCATTCCTCCACCATTCGCAATCTGTCTTCCATCACTATCACTGTTAAAATTGCTCTCTCAAAATCACTGACCTTTACTCCCAATTCCATCAACCTGTTTTAGCTCTTCTCCTCCCTACATCCACACTAATATAGCCATTAACATTTGAAGCTGTGATTCATAAGTTCCTCAAGAGTATTCTTTCTTCTGACTTCAAGGACCCAAGTGATCCATATTTTCTATGTTTTATATATCTTTTTCAGCTAAGTTACTAACTGTTTCTTCTTTCCTCTCTCTACCCAAACATGTACATTACTACAAAGTTGACCCTCAACTCTTCCTACTGTCCAATGCAATTATTTCCATCTCCCCTGGCTTCAACTTTCACCTCTACCTGAAGGGCTTCTAAATCAGTGTTTCTAGACTAATTCAATAACTAAACTAAAAGATTTCTATTCAGCATCAGACTACTAATGGCAATGATAATGCCAGTGATTCTGATAAGGGGAGGGACTTAGGATTACATAATTTAATATTAAAGAAGTAATCTAAAGTAGTTATTTAAAATGACTATTTTGATTGTTATTAAAAGTACCCCCTCAAAATGGGGTGCCTTCCTTTTCCTTTATGTTTATTGTAAGATACAAAAACTCTGTACCATTCAAGCTTGATAGCATCTTCCTGCTTATATCTTTACTTGGAATTTCCTAGAAATGGACACTAAAGCAGACATTAAAGGGCAATTATTTTATTTTGCCTATAATCTGGCAAATACCACCAGGAAAGCACAGTCATGAGACTAGAAAGAGAATCAGAAAACACAGGTATCCTGCTGAGTAGTTGGAGACCAATATTTCTTAGCATTCTAACATTCAGTTTAACATAGGTCTCAGACTTTATCCCTTTAGGAGGAAACTCCCTTGATCAATTATCATTAAGGATGCTCTTTTTCCAGCATTTCTACCTTGCTTTTTCAGAAGAAAAGTAGGCTTTGGTAGCAAGACAAAGACATCTGACAAAGAAACTTGAACCTGTTTTTTTGGGATTTTTGGATTGATGTCCAATGAAATGGTAAGAACAAGGGACTTAAAGACTGAACGTATCTACTTCAGTTTAAAAGGAAACATTTGCCATCTTTCCTCACTTGTTCCGGATATGAATCTCCTTCTATACGCGAATTGGATTCCTACTTGACATATTGAGAAGCAGGAAGCACTTGCCACTCTAAAGAAGAAAATCCTTTTGTTCACATTCCAAGTTTTCTGTTGCTAGCATGCTGAGACATGATCATCCTCAGCCAATCAAAGGCATTGAAACCAGGCTTAAGTAGAAATCTTGTCACTGAGTAGCAGAAGTCTATTCTGGCAGGGCTGTGTGGATCACAAATGTTCAACGAATGTTTGTTGTTATTAGGGTTAAAAAAGAATAATTTCAGCTCTTTTTAAAATAAGGTGACCCTTTCCTTGAGCAAAAAATAAAATGTCATCTGCTCTCCAAACATATTTTTCAGATAGTCAGAAGAACCTTGGTAGCATAGTAAACAATTAACCAAGAAAAGACTATGTTGACAAATGTGCACAGCTCAATGCTCACAATGTGCTGACACATCTACCCCCCAAAAATCCTTCTTCCGCTGAAAAACAGAAGCTTTTGAAAGATAATTCATTACATCAACCAGATTATCTAATGGCACCTCATGGTGTGCTAGAATTTGCAAGATGTCGGAGATAAGAAAATTGAAGTCAAATTTTACCCCTCCAAAGAACACTGATTAGGTGGGGAGATACGCTGGTAGTGTGATAATTGCCAATATGTTACCATAAAAATATTTCTATAGAGCATTGAGAATGCCAAAGAGACACATAATTCTGTGGTGTCTCATAATTGCAGGTTTTTTAATTGCTTCCTGAAGTTTAGGGGCTGGAGAGATAATGCAGTAGGTAAGGTGTTTACTACACAATTGAACCTGGTTTGGTTTGGTTCCTAGCACTCTTCACCAAGCACTGTCAGGAGTAATTCCTGAGTATAGAACCAGAAATAATCCCTAAGCACTGCTAGATATGTTCCCCAAGACAAAAACTGACCCCAAAAAATAACTTTGTTAAGCTTAATAGGATTATGTCATATCAGTAGTACAAAATTGTGACCCAACATAGAATAGTACAA
The DNA here is from genome assembly GCA_004027635.1 of Crocidura indochinensis. NCBI lineage: Eukaryota > Metazoa > Chordata > Mammalia > Eulipotyphla > Soricidae > Crocidura > Crocidura indochinensis. The sequence continues at coordinate 18,945 of PVKC010010990.1, forward strand.
ACAGCAAAGAAAGATAAGAGATCGAGTATGCTAGATCCAACCAAAAGAAAAATGAGTGGAAAAGAGTATAGACGTCTCTAGATGATCCCTAGAGCTATTCTAGGATACACAAAGCCCACCTTGGCTCCTTTTTCCAGAGGATGAAAGGAAACAAGAAAGGAAGGAAGGAACACTGGATTTTCTAAGAAAATATCTAAACCATTGCTTGCTCTCCTTTTTAGGAACAGCTTGTTAAAATTGCCCTTGAATGTACCTCAAAGATAGTATAGCAGGTAGGGTGATTGCCTTGATCACAGCCAACCTAGGTGCAATTCCCAACAGCCCATAGTGAACCCTGAGTTCCACCAAGAGTATACCATGGGCACTGAAAAAGGACTTCCCCAGTGGAAAAAAAAAACATAGCAAATAAATAGAAATGTAAGTACCCCTGAATGAGCACATGCAGCTCATGCAGTGAGTGACTGTGTAAGTATAAAGGCTACTGAATTAATGATCACATTAATCAGGCAGTAAGGATATATTTGTATAAAAATGTTCTTAAATATAATCTTGTTTAAGGGAAATCAATGTGGAAATGTGTAGAATTCAAAGTAATTCTTAAGCAATTATTTTGCAAATAGGAGTGATCATTTTAGAAAAAGAATATTTGTCAAAATGCCTTCAGCTTTCTAAGAAAAAAATACCCAAACTCCACCCTATATCATATTTTAATCTAGTTTAAGTAGTTGTTATTATTGAAAGATTCAGTGACAATTTCCACATTTAAAATGTGTGCTTCTTGTATTGGGAACATGGCTGATCTCATTAATTCAAAATATAGACAATTGTCTTTTGAAGTCTGACCTTTATTCAACTTCACCAAAGATTTTATTTTGATCTTCACAGAAGTCACCAATATAAAGAAATGCCAATTACTCATTTCTCTTTTCAATTCAAATCAAATCAGTATGCTTTATTAAATCCTGGCCACTAAAACAGCACTTAGTACTAAGAAACTAAGTTTTCTTCCTGTCTTCTTGTATTTACTACAACTCTTTTTCTAAAAAATCCACTCCAGAGTAAAAACAAGGAAACTAATTTCTTATGATTTAAAATGAATAAGTAATAAATGGATGCTTCATTCTGCGATTTTGTTTTGTTTTGGTTTGGGTGCTTGGTTTGCTCCAGGATTACTCTTAGGAATTATACCTGAAAGTGCTAAGTGAATCCTATGGAATACCAGGGATAGAAACCTGGTCAACTGTGTGCAAGGCAAATGTCCTACCTACTGCTCTATCACTCCAGCCCCTGATTTTGTTCAACAAAATCTTTTTGCTCAAAAAACAGAGTATACATGTGCTTTTGTCATTTAACATATTTTGTCTCAAATCTACATGAGAGTACCAGAAAGACAGTAGAGCCATTAAGGCATATGCCTATATGTAGTCAACCCCATTTTAACCCCTCACACAACATGGTACACAAGCATGACTGGATATTGCCCCTTATATCACCAGATTGGAGGTTCATGAGCACTGTCAGGGTGGCCTGAATTATCCCCAGAACAGGCCAGAGCAGCAATGAATCCTCAGGCCCTTGTATTGAACCACCACCTACCCAGTTGACCAAGAATTACAGGAGTAGCCTTGGGGTTCTCTGAGTAGTACTGGGAGGCCTTTTTAATTCTTAAAAAAAATTATAGATAAGATACTGAATTATAGGGGGGGAAAGATACTGAATTATTAAAAAATTTTCCCAAACCAAAACATAAATAAATAATAGCACAGTTACCACTATAATGGTGCTTGTTTTATAGTTACATTAACAAGATTGTTACTTACAGATTATGAAATAATATATCTGGATAAAAATCTAATTTAAACTTCTATGCAATTTTGCATTCATTTGCAAGGGGAAACATAGATGTTGGGACCAGAATGCACAGCAGGTAGGGCATTTACCTTGCATGCAGTTAATCCAGGTTTGATCCCATAAAGTCCCCTGAGCCTGCCAACAGATATTTCTGAGCACAAAGCCAGCAGTAGTCCCTGAACACCAACAGGTGTGGCCCAAAACACAAACAAACAAGAACAACAAAAACACTTGTTAAAGGATCAAATAATATACTTGTAAGCTATGCAATGGATGATACAATTGTCAATCCCTCCAATCTATTTTATTTCTATTTTATGAACACAATGTTACGAGCCATCAGAAACCCAGGAGCAACTGAATTTAGGGAAGTGGGAAAGGGATTATTTGACTAGAAACTCTAGGAACTAAGAAAAGACTTTAACCCAACACTGCTTGGTTGCTTCTATCTTATTATTACTTACCCAGAAGGTAACTTTACAAACTTTAGCACATTAAAGGTTGCTTATTAGCCAAGGAAGAAAGAACAAAGAGAAATGACTACTTTCTTTTCAACAGTGAGGTTCTACATGTGCTCCTACACACACACACACACACACACACACACACACACACACACACACACACACACATACACACCATACATCATGCACGCATGCACAAAATGCAGATTATAGGGGCTGGAACAATAGTATAGCAGGGAGGATGTTTTCCTTGCATGCAAACAACCTGGGTTTGATCCCCAGTAGCCTATATGTTCCCTGTAGCCGGCTAGGAGTAATCCCTGAGCACTTCCAGGTGTGGCCCAAAAACCAAAACCAAACAAACAAAAAAAAAAGCATATTATAAACTAAGGTCAAAATTATCCTTAGAAGGGTATTGTGTCTAAATCTTCACACCTTTCTAAGAGATCAATTTTCTGAAATGAGACAGATGGCAGCTTTTGTGACTTTCTCTATAACGCTCTTGCATTAAAAGTCATGTTCTGTGACTAATAAGTCTCTTTAAATGTTAGAGCCATAGCAAAAGGGTGAGTGACTCTTCGGAGTGTAGGAACCAAAACTAACCTCTCATTCCCACCTCATGCTCAATTTGGAACGTAGAGTTAAAAGAACTGGTTGAGGGGTTGGAGAGATAGCGCAGCTATAGGGTGTTTGCCCTGCAAGCAGCCAACCCAGGAACGAAGATGGTTCGAATCCCAGCATCCCATATGGTCCCCCGTGCCTGCCAGCAGCAATTTCTGAGCATAGAGCCAGGAGTAACCCCTGAGCACCGCTGGTGTGCCCCCCCAAAAGGACTGGTCAGTTTTATTTGGATTGTTTTGCTCTTTTTTGCTTTGTATAATTATAATTGGGCTAGTCTAAAAAAGCTGGCGAGAGAGCAACATGAGGTAGGTTACTTACCTTTTATGAAGATGACCTAGATTTGATTCCAGGCACCATATATGATCCCTCTAAACCCCTCTAGTAGTAAAATTTGAGTGAAGAGCTAAGAGTAAGTAAGCCCTGAGAACTGCCAGGTATGACTCAAAACACAAAAATAAAAATAATAGCACAAATAAATGATCCCATCAGTGCCCATGTAAGCCAAAAATTTGAATAATCATTTGCCTAGCAACTGGGAGCAAAAAAATATGGTTGGCATTCAGCTGTATGCCCTAGCAAAGCAAGGCCCAGATTAATTTCCGGCAGTTTCTGAGTAAGTCACTTTTTTGATTGGCTGACTCATATGTATAATTTCAATATTGCTACTAAAGCCAAGTTTACAAAAAAAAGCCATTGACAAAACTTTCAGGAAAGGTCACACTATCTCTTTCAGTTTAATATATACAAACTATCGTTTCTATAGTATTCCATCCACATACTCTCCCCAAAAGCAGTCTCTATGAAAGCCTGATCCTCATTATGGGGGTGGGGGTTTCCTAGAACTTATAGAACCCATTAATGAAAATCCATGCAGCTTGAGCCTTCACATGTGAGGAAATGTTTGTTATTTGCCTCTAATAGTCCTTGTGTCTAGAAACTAATACAGCAAATGCCCATGTGCTGCAAATGGAAGATTGCTTTCTCCTCCTAGGGAATTCTCAAGTCTTCCTTTGGTAGCCACACCAAGTCAGTCAAGAAAGAAAAGCATGCTAGGCGAATCCACGCCTGCCTAGTGGGGCTGACTGCGAAGAACTGTGAGTCCTGTCTTTTCTTTGTGTTTATTTGTCCTCTGCTGTCGTTCAGACCTCGTGGGAGTGGGCCAAACCGGCTCGAAAAAAAACACACTCTCCCAGAGGTCCATTCTAGGGCGGAAACGCCCAGGAACACCTCATTAAAGTGAAAACCAGAAGCGAGTACCTTGCAAAAGCAAGGTCCCCTGATTGTGATGTCAGGCTAGGAATTTCTGCGAATCCACACCTACCAAGTGGGGCTGACTGCGAAGAACTGTGAGTCCTGTCTTTTCTTTGTGTTTATTTGTCCTCTCCTGTCGTCCGGACCTCGTGGGAGTGGGCGGAAAAGAGGCTGCAGAAGAGCACTTTGGCTCCAGTTCGCTATGTGGCCGTGCGCTCTTTCTAAGGAAAGAACATCATCGTAACAAGAAGAGAAAAAATCACACTAAGGACTGTGCTGGATCACTGAAGCCCAGCATTTCTCTCTAGACTCTCTTCTCTGCTGTGTGCCTAGGCCTAAGATTTGATCCTTTGAGAGGCCTCATCCACGGAGGACTCCACTCCCTTGTAGGCAAATCGACACACCCAGAAAGGGCGGAACCAGAGGTGCCTGGCTGCGCACATCATTTACCCAATGAGTACCACCGCAACACGTAGAAAAACACACAATACTAGTGTGACAATGGGGAAACAACGCAGGCCAGCATCAGGCATAGAGAATGAAGATGACAATTCTGATGACCAGATAATGACCAACGAACTAATCAATCTCTCAGATAACGACTTTAGAAAAGCAATATGGAAGATGCTGAAAGAACTCAAAGAAACCATGGACCAAGTTGAAGAAACACTAATAAGAACCAAGAACATATGATGACAGAAATCACAAAACTCCAAACTGAAATAACATGTCAACTAACAGACCTGAAAAACTCAGTAAATGAATTGAATGGTAAAATGGATGATCTCAACACCAGGGTAGAAGAAGCTGAAAATAGAATTGGTGCTGTGGAAGATGAGATAAATAACAACTCCATAAAGCGGGAGAGATTGGAAAAAAAACTTAAAACAAATGAACAGACAATGGAAAAAGTAGTCAAAGAATGGGAACATATGAAAATAGAGCTACTGCGTCCTACTGGGGGAACTGTGAACTGAGGGGACTCTCTTTCCCTGCTGCTTTCTTTGCTGAATTCTTGGAGCCCCAGAAGAGCGCGGCCGCTCTGCTTTGCTTCGCGGCCGCGCACTCTTTCTAACCAATAAACCTCATCACAACACGCAGGAAAAACCACACTACTGGCGTGACAATGCGGAAAGCTCGTAGACAAACACTATGCACTGAGAATGAGGATGATGCTTTGGATGATCTTAAAAATCCCAACTCTCTGTTTAATCTCTCAGATAAGGAACTTAAAATGGAAATATGGAGTATGTTTGTAAAACTTCAAGAAAGCATAGATCGATCAGAACAGAACACAAAGACAGAACTCAAAAAACTCCAAGAAAGCATAGATCGATCAGAACAGAACACAAAGACAGAACTCAAAAAACTCCAAACTGAAATAGCAGGCCTGAAAAACACGGTAGCTCTACTGTAAACCTCAGTGGATGCCCTCGACACCAGGGTTTCAGCAGCTGAAGAGAGAATCGGAGTACTGGAAGATGAGTTGCACAAAAACTCAACACAGCAGAAGAAATGGGGAAAGAAACTTATGACAAATGATTGAGCAATGGAAAAAGTACTCCAGGAATGTGAATGGATGAAAATTGAAGTCTTTGATAAACCCAAAAGAAACAACCTAAGAATCATTGGAGTCCCAGAGACCCAAGTAGAAGATCATCACGAAGAATCAACTGTCAAAGACATCATCAAAGAGACAATACCATAGTTAATGACTACATGCAATCAAATCCTGCATGCCCGAAGAGTACCAGCCAAAAGAGACCCAAAGAAAAACACCCCCAGACACATCATCGTTACAAAGAAAAATCCTACAGATAGAGATAGAATACTGAATGCAGCAAGATCAAAAAGGGAAATTACATTCAAAGGAGCATGCCTGAGACTTACAGCAGACATGTCACAAGAAACTCTCAAGGCCAGAAGACAGTGGTGGGATATTGTGACAAGACTGAAAGAAATGAATGCCTCACCGAGAATATTGCACCCAGCCCGACTGACGTTCAGGTTTGAAGGAAGTATACA